>JAIUPT010000007.1:0-57772 GCA_022315425.1 Pseudevernia furfuracea
GGTGAGCGTAGACACCTGTCAGAACTAGAAGAATTGCCACCAGCAAATCCTTGCGCTTCAGTTTGTTTTCTCTTGCCAAAGACTCTCGCTCACCTTGCCGCTTGATGCACGACTTTGTGACCCTGTGCGATTCAGAGCCCGCTGTTGTACTATATGCAAATGTGCTGCTAAAATGCATGCTGATGATGACATTGTGATCAACGTAGGTACACCAAGGCAGCAGCAGCAGCAAATGCAACGCTTGCATATAGGCTGTGCAGGTGTGCAGTCACATTGTAGTATCCTCAGGGCTTACTTTGTGGGCTGTGCATCATTCCCCATTTCTCGTGCAAAACCATTGTTTTAAGGCTGTTGAGCTGGCGCTGCCTATAGAACAGTGTGGGCAAACATGGCTTTGCTGCTGCTGCCAATGCATTGCACAAGGCTTGCTTACACTCAACAGCACTTGGCGCAGAATGTGCATCCTACCTCATAGCTCCTCTGAGCTGTTTCTGGATGAAGTTGCCCAGTTGCAGGCAGCTATCAACGACCACCAAGAGGATGGCAAGACTCAGTGCAGATACGTGTCGTGTTTCTTTCTCTTAGCATATGCTACCGCTTGCGCACCCTGCTGGCGATCGTCACAGTCCGCTGGCATATATGCACACGATAAGGCTTGTGTTCCAGACCAGCCAACGTCTGCCACAGCCGACAGCACAGTATTGCTCCGGGGGATGTCGACAATGGACTCAACAGAAAGCCCAATGGCGCAACGCCTGATCCCACAAGTTAGTATGTTCAGTATTCGAATCTGACCGGTGGACGGACGCTTGTTGAATATGGGCTTTCAGATCAAGCGTGCGATTGCTTCATGGCAATGGCCTTTGTGGCATATCAGAATGTCTCATGCGCCATACCGGCAAGGTTGGAGAAAGTCTGCTTGCTTTTTGCTTTGACGGCGTAACGAACTCGTCAGTGACAAACGGAATGATTGATGATAACACTAATAACAATGACATTGTCCTTAGGTTTCCAAGAAAATACCCCCATAAATTTGCTCTCAGCCGCTTTGCCAATTCGGCGGAATGTACAGCCAGCCGCTTCGCGTAATTAGTCATCGCGAGCTACCGCCGCTTACACGGAGCAAACCGCCGATCACGGGCAGCGTGTCCGTCAGCGCAGCATGATCGATTTGAGCATGTCGTTGCATCATTGCAACGTCGCGTGCTGCGCTTGAAGCAAAGCTACAATGTCGACTGTACGAGCAGATAGTCAAAGCATTCATAGTGCGATCTCTGCAACAAAGTACTCAGGCCTCCGTCTGTGCAGCTTGATCAGGTCGCTACAGACAAAAACTGCATAGTCATGAGCGCAGCAGAGCCAAATCAAGGGATGATATCATGGCTCTGATGCATGTGACTTACACAGGAGAGGACGCCCTGCCTCTGCAACAAGATACTGAAATGTGATCTGAGACTGCTGCTGGATGGTTAAATGCTGTATGCCACGCAAATGTGCTGATTGTCAACATACCATTTTATGCCTGTAGCATGAGCGCTCAGGACATCTGGCTGCGCAAGTATCATGAACTGTGGGAGAACTT
Source organism: Pseudevernia furfuracea (assembly GCA_022315425.1). Classification (NCBI taxonomy): domain Eukaryota; kingdom Fungi; phylum Ascomycota; class Lecanoromycetes; order Lecanorales; family Parmeliaceae; genus Pseudevernia; species Pseudevernia furfuracea. The sequence continues at coordinate 1,583 of JAIUPT010000007.1, forward strand.
GAGGAGAACACCAAAAAGTTCATTTTGCACTGCTTTGTGGAAGTGGCTGGTACATGATCATTGCTAAGTCATGACACACAGGTATAATTGATGTGAGCTGCTATGTGCATTGATGCAGGCTTGGTGTGACATGAAAGAGCTTTGACACTGTGATACATCCAATTCCCAAATGTGTTATTTTCCTGGAAGATCTGCTGCAAGACATGATTGACAGAAGATCCAAAGATCCATTTGGGACAATCAGAGTGGCCAGAAAAGCACTTTCCAAGATCAGGTATCAGCCTGAGATGGCTGCCTAAACCACAGCTGACACTTGACATCTGTGCCTTGCAATCCAGGGAACTGCAAAGAGGGGTGCCTCCACCCTATGGAGAAACAGTTTAGCAAGGAGACCCTCATCAAGTCTGCTAGCAGCAAAGCATTTGCAGCCACAACAGCAGCTAGAATAGGTGAGCAGACAGTCTTGAATTGGTCCACCTGACATCTGCTCTTTTGTGAGCTCTTCATTACTTCATTGCAGGTCCTCACAGTGATCCTCTGAGGGATGGCTTTCAGGCCACAAGCTTAGACAGTGATGAAGTTGTGAGACTTCTGGATGCCTGCATAAGGCATCAAGACCATTTCAATGGATTCAAAGTTGCAGCAATGGTTTTGTTGGGCACAGCAATGGGATTTAGGGGTAAGCTGTGCAGCTGCTGTCCACTGATGCATCTAGTTGTGACTTGCTGCTTTAACAATGCAGGTGATGACCTGATGGATGCAAAGCCCAGCTTACTTGCTCTGACTCCAGTTGTGCGCTGTGTACCTGTGCCAATGCAAGTGGTAACATGGTAAGCTCAGCAGAACTTCTGTGAGACTGCATGCATGCTGTGTCAGGACAAGGATGCTGAGGACTGACTCACCATGCTGTTCTGCAGTTCCCTCAGGACAGGCAAGGTTAATGCTTATGGATGGCTGAGGTACTCAGGCTTTGCTAGACACAAAGACCCCCAGCTTGATGCAGCTGGAGCTCTTGCTGATCTGCTTGTGTTCAGTCTCAATCTGACTGGCTTGGACATCCTGCAGAAGATAGAGAATCAAGACAACAGCTGGTAGCTGATGACATAATCTTCATGACTCTTGCATGTGTTCAATCATCCTGACAGAAGAAATGTGCATGTAGCTAGACTGATACATGCAGTATGCAGGTGGAGCTACAGGTTACTTTTCAAGGACTTTTCAAGGACTTTCAATTGTGGCATGCTGACAAGAAGCAGGACAGGAATGCCCTAGCAAAACCTCTTTTGAGCATCCTAAAAGAGGTGGAGGGAGGACCTATTGTGAAGAGCAAAGTGTTGCATTTGTTCAGGTGAGTCCCTTGCCTATATCTTGACATTTCACCTACTTCAACACTGATTGCTCTTTCATCATGGATGCAGGGACATTGGAGTGATCCTGCTTGCCAGTGGAGGTGCTGGGCTAGAGCTGCTGCAGATTTGGGGGTAATCATGCATCCTTTCATGTATTTAGCCATGCATACAAGGCATGACTTCTTGTGTGTCACTTTGAGTCAGTAACCTTGCATGTTGAAATGCAGTCACTGGGCAAAGGGCTCACTTGGCCAGGCTTATATAGAGAAAAATCCTCTAGCAGCACTGCAAGCCTTTGCCATTGCCAGTGGTTGGGAGCAGTCCAGCTTCATGAGGAGGCACTTCCTTGGGAGAGCCCTGGTGAGGAGAAATAAACAGAACTGACTTTTGACCTGCATGCAGAAAACATCATGTCAGGTGCACACAAATTGACTTGAGCAAGGCTCATGAATGAAAAAACATGGATTCATTGGCACTCATACAGCTGGTAGCAAGCAACAGTTCTGAAGTAAAGGCTCATTATGCAGGTCACAGTTCCTCCTGACTGGATAAATGCTATCTTTCCTGGAGTCAAGAGACTGCTTGAGAAGGTGCAGGCAAGGAATGCCAGAATACAGTCTGGAAAGGGACAAGCAGATGACTTGATTTCTGACAGGGCTGCTGAAGGATTTCTGCAGACAGTGTTGTACACTGGCATCTGCTTTTGGCAGAACTTGCCATTCAGAACTCAGAGGTGACTGGCATTGCACACCTTGCTTGCTGCTCATCTACTACCAAACATCACAAAACATATAACCATGGACTTTCTCTACAGGTATGGGCTGGCATATGTGTTACACAGACTGCCTGCTGTTGCAAATATCATTGTGACACCAGAGTACCTTCACTTTACACAGCAGGTCATGTCTAGCCATGACAAGGCTAATAGGCAGGCAGAAATGGATGTGAGTCCTGCAATGGGAGATATGCTGACAGACATGCAGGGCTGCTTGAAACAGCTCTGTGGCAACTCTGCAGTTGGGAATCCAGAAGCTGTGGCTCAGCTGATTGCTGAAAAGATGGCAGCAATGAACATCAGAGTACAGGACAGCTGTGATGATGTGCTTGCCTTACCAGAACCAGTGCAAACTGCAGCTGCAGAACCTCAAGTGCACCCTCCACAAGAGGCCCTTGACTTGAAGAGTGGCTTGATACAGGCACCAATACTTTATGACACAAGTGGCAGCATCAGCTCCATCCCACTTGCATGGTCAGAGTGGAACCATGGGTCCACCACCATTGCAGAGAGGGTCAAGCAGATAAAGGCTGACCCTGCTTTGGTGCTAGGCAAACGGAACTCCAGCCTGCACAAAAAGAACAGGCACCTGCCTCAGCTCATTGAGTCTATGGTTCAGCTGGGGGCAACTGAAGCCATAGCAGTCAACCTTTTTGTCCAGATTGCAGAGAGCATGTCACTCACCTTGGACCAGATGAGAGAAGGGGCAAGACTGCTTGCTGGTAACACAGCAAAACAGGACCATCACACAATCACAGCTGAGACCACAATCACTTTGGGACAATACAGACAGGCTGTGCACTGGGCTTGTCAACAAATCAGAAGCACAGCACTGCATAGAGCCATGTCATCAGGGTAGCTGAGGCACACCTGACAAAGCCACATAGCCCAGCAGCTGACACAGCCACTGTTCCTAGCTTGTTTTCACTTGCTGCCTTGATGTGGTCCTTTTGACAATTGCTAGGACTTGCTGCTATCCTGCAGTACATGTTGGATTCACACTTCAACGTGTATTTGATAGACTGAACATCTGTTTTGAAACTTGTTTATGAGTTTATGTGCATGATTGGCAAGTGTGACATGATCAAACCTGCTTGATTGAGGCATCACAAATTGCCCTGCATGTGCAAACAGCAAGCATGTCCACAGGCCTTCAGGGTTCCCCCCTTCATCATGCATGGTGTGGAAGCTGTGATATGACTGATGCTGATCTGCCATTGCAAGCTAATAAAAGGAAACATCATGTCTGCATCAGCAAAGTGTCACTGCAGTCCTGAATACTACAAAATTGATTGTATTTGAGGTGAACAGTCAGTGAGTGCCATGGAGGCCTGCTGTGAAACAGTAGACATGAGCACCCCAGCAGCTGAAATTTCATCCAGCAGTTTGTCAAACAACAGGAAAGTTACCAAGGAGCCTGTGTGAAGCTGACTGGTGAGAAAGGGTACCACAGTGTGGACTCAGGAGCAAGATATCACTTCATCATAGGGCTTATCATAGACTTGGATGACAAGACAGTTCAAATGGAGATCACAGAAGGCCACTATTTCCAAGCCTTGGCTCCATTGCATCAGTACGTATTGGATGCTTTAGGGTTTGAGCAAGGCAGAGCTCCTGTCTTCAGCTATGAAGATACAGATGCACTCATTCTCCACTCAAAGCTGGCAGCAGCTGTGATTGACACTGTATTGAGTATGCAGAAAGCCATGTCTGCCAGCAGGCTCAGATCAACATGATCTGCTCACAGCCCATGAGACATTTCAGCAAACAAACAGAAAGAAAACAAACATGAAAGATATCCCCCTTCATGTTTATTACATGCTAACATGCAGGTCAGTGCTTTGCTCAGAAGCACCTGCTCCATGACACTACTCACTCTTGCATGCATTTTCTGGCTCACAAGCAGAGCCTCTTCTCATAGCTTTGAATGACCACTATGTTTCAGTTGAGTTCAGTACACACTGCAAGAAGTTGCCTGGTACAGGTGACCAGGAAAGGTAGACAATTCACTGCAGCCCAACAGCCACATCCATCAAGCTCTTGATGAGTTGTGCTTTGGTGGCTGTGACTGAGGGTGTCACTCCAGTGTAGTGTTGCACCAGGCCTACAAGCTCACCTCTACTGAGCTTTTGAAACCTCCACAGCTTGGCAGTCTTCAGGATATCTGGATTCATATAGTCTTGCACTCCCAAGCTGCCAGCTGAGCCAGATGCAGATCCACCAGATTGGTTTGAGCTGCTGACTTCTGGGCTTCCAGCTCTGCCTGCAGCACCACTCACACTGTTTGTCAGGCTGCTGTGATTGCTCGAAGGCAGGTGTGCTAGCACGTCTCTGATACTTCTTGGTTATCTTGCACAAAGGTGGGAGGACTTAGCAATGACCTTCTGTTGTGTGATGATCAAGCCTGATGCAAGAGCTTGTTTCATGCTGTCCTCAGCTACATCAAAAGGATTTAGGGGAAGTGCTGATGCAGATAAAGACACACCTCTTGTGCCAACTGTGATGATGACAGCTTCCTTGACTGCCTTATCATCCACTGTCACTGTGATGGTAGAATGTCCAGAGCTTGTTCAAGAGCTGACATGTTGTCCATGACTGCGGTTATGAGCTGGACAGGCTTCAAGAGATTGTCAGAGGCTCTGAAAGGCTTCAGAGGTGACAAGCGGCTGCATCAAGCTAACTCAGTTGACTCACTGTAAAAGTGTCATCGATTTTTGTGAAAAGTTTTTGTGGGTATTGCAAAATCAATGATAATCTGACACTGCTCAAGTTGCCAGCTGAGATCTGCCTCAATGGATTCAAGTGAACAGGAAGCATTCAAGCAGCTGCAGCAATGTGTTGGCATGTTCTCATACACAAAATCAGCTGTCCTGGCTGGGTGGTGAGAACTGGCAGGCAAGGAATGTATTACCTGCATGAGGAAAGCTCTCTCTCATTTTCAAAACCCTGGGGGCTGCCAGAGTAGCAGATGCATGCCCTGAAGCGGAATGCTCACCATGACATGATAGGCACAGCCATGATGATGAAGAGGATGATGAGGATGAAAGAGAGAAGTGAGATCCTCCAGCCTTTGCTGCTGTCTTGATGGGGTGATTGGCCAGCTGCACAAGCAAGTGAAGAGCTTAGAGTCATACCAAGGGCAACCTCAGGTGTCTGTAGAGGCAGCTGCAGTGTCCAAAGCAAGATTGTAGACATGTATGATGTTTGTGCATATGTGCATGTGGACAAGGCAAGATTGACACTGACACAGGAAGACACCCTGTTGCAGAGATCAACAAAGCTGCGCAGCCAACTCCTGCTGGCCACTTGTGCAGTTTTGCTCAAAATGTCTTGCACAGATCTAGCTACACATCTGGATACAGACAACACTGCATGTATACCCTACTGCAAGAGCTTAGACACAATGGTGCTCAGTCACCTGCTCTGGCTATGCTGGTTGAGGCCTTTGCTCCCAAGAGCTTGGAGAAAGGAGCTTGACAGACAAAAGGCTCTGAAAGATGATGTTGACACTGATCTGTATGCAATAAGCATTGGTGAACAAGACATAGCACAAGCCTCTGAAGAGGAAGGCTCACCAGTAGGGGATGATTTTGTGATTCCTGAAGACCCTGAAATGGCAGAGCTGTCCCTCAAGATGCAGAAGATTTCCGACCTTGTTCCTGTGAGCAAAAGAGACTGTGTGGAACATGCTGTAGCAAATGCTTTGGGTGAAGGACTGGACAGATTGATAGAATGCTTAAAGCCTTTGAGAGCAAATATGCCACAGTAAATATCATGAGGCCTGGCTTTGTGCATTCAGCAAGCTATCTCAGGACATGACTCAGCTGAGGCAGACCCTGAGGAGCATTAGCTATAGGAACCTACAATATTTGCCCAAGGATGTGCTGCAAACAGGCTGAAGCACATACAAATGCAATTTTAATTGGAGAGCATGTGTCATCAACAGCAAATTTGAACATTCCCACAAATTTGCACCTTTCTTGATCAGATAGCAAAAATTGCAAAAACTGGAACAAGGTGGTGTTTTGATGAATTTTTGGTAATATGAAACTGAAAGTATGCTTGTGTTCAAAATTACTGATGGTTTGTGATATGGGCATTTGATAATTGTATGGCAATTTGTGCCAATTTACAATATGCAAATTTGGTGTTGTTGGGATCCAGCTGGGATCCCAACAGAACAAATTTCACACATGCAGCCAGAGACTGCATGGCAAGCATTGACAATGTAGATCCAATGATACAAGCTATCATGAGAGCTGATCACCCTGAGCAAGGAGACACGCATAGGCTACTCCAAAAGGCTGGCTCTCATTGCAACAGCAGCAAGAAACAAAGAACTTCAACCAGTCTTGACCCTGCACCCACAAAAAGTGCTGAACTGGATCTTCAGGAGCTACACAGAAGTTGGTACACAAAGAACCATGATTGTAGCCATCCTTGCTGCATACAAGCTGTTGAACCTGAAGACAACACAACAAGCTAGCTATGCAATGTATTTGGAACAGTATGAGAGACTAGATGCACAGTTTGAGAGATAGGGCAAAAGGACAATGTACCCACTGAGAGGCAAAGGGCAGGGTTTGTGAGCTATGTGGAGCTACAACAGGTCAGAAAGAAGCTTACCTTTGGAAGCAAAGAGAGGCTGCTGCTGTCATTCTATGGTGGGTGCATCCCTCCTCTCAGGAATGATCTCCATGCTTGTGCCATACAACTGCTGAAGTGTGATGATGATGAGGCTGCTCAACAAGCGTTGCTGCACCAGGTGACACCAAATGAGATTACTGCTTCCAGTTGACAGAAACTCAGCAGGATTTTTGATCCTGAGAGACTTCAAGGACCCAAGATAGAAAGCATCCAGTGTTGTACACAGGTCTTTGGGGTCTGAGCTCACAAGGGAGCTCAGAGCTAGTCTAGAGAAAGATCCAGACCCTTTTTGTTCACAGAAAGCAACACTGCAAAGCCATACACGCACAGTGGCATTCGCCATGTACGCAAGACGCACCTTGCAGAAGCTTTTCGGAAAGCCGTGCACGCTGACTTTGCTGAGACACAGCTATATCAGTCACATGCTCGCCTACGGTCAGCTGACCATCAGAGACCGAGAACAGTTGGCCGCCGAGATGTGTCATTCGCCTGCGACACAAGCACAGTATCAGTGGATTGAGCCGAGGCAACGCATCAACGGCTCTTCCATGCAAGAGACAAACTTTCGAAACGTCCCTGCCATTGAACCAGCAAGTGTGAGGCTGCGGCAAACTACCATACGTCGAGGACCCACGACTTCTTACGTGAATAGATGTTAGGATGACAGCAAAGCATGTCCAGATGTGCAGCTGAGCGACCCTGCTCTTCCCACAGCCCAACATGTTTGCGTCAGATTCTTCTGAATGAGAAGAAGATGTGGTTCCAATGAACGACAACTTGCGATGGCATCAGCAATACAACACATAGTGCCATCGACGCAGGGCGCAGAATATTGCAGAATTCACACTTGACTCGGTTGTTCTGGTAAAGAGCTCAGCATGACCAAGCCTTGGGGCTATATGTGCTTCCGATGGAGGGACAGCCAGAGTTCGAAGAGGTCCCCTACGATGCCTGGAACGATCGATTCGGTTGGACATTCGGCAATGCAGAAGGCCTATTGAGGCAACGTACGTCACAGACGACCCGCGAGGTCCAGCTGCGTACATCGTTGTACGCTGAGGACCTTGAAGGCAGACTCCACTTGGAAGAGCCAAGGGTGAACCCGCGGGTTAGTGGACTCCCGCCATACGTGCCTTTCTTGCGAGGCACCGTCGTCGCCTCCTACTTGCAAGCAGGAGATGGCAGGGAATTGCCCTTGAACGTGGCAACTCTGTATGGCAAGACAGGCATCGAAGCCATCGTGGGAAAGCCGTCGTTGGCGTTTCATTTGGATGGCATTCCGTGTAACATGAACTACCTCAAGCGCAAGGTTGCCGAAGTTCAAAACATGCCCAAAGAGGAGTGACATCGCTGGATAGTCTGCCTTTCCGATCGATTGTAAGACTTTGCGTTGTTCAGAACATTTAGACTCCAATGTTCGAGAGGAGAGAGAGAGAAATGGTTACACGCTTTAGCCAGGCCAACAAGTCTGATCACGTGGTTGAGTGCGAGGACCCCAACAATCCTGGAACATGAATGAATCATAGCCCTAGTAAATTAGTCTCAGACATCAAGGAAATCAAGGCAATCAAGGATGAAACTGAAAACCTGCATGTGGTCCTTCTGTCCAAAAAAAGATCTCATAGTGTCAGTGCCAGGTGTAAACAAAGCTGCATACTGTTGTCTGAAAGGCCGTAAAGCAGGACACTCAAAAACAACATGCATCTCATCTGCAACAGATCTATCAGCACAATGAGAACACACCCTGTGCGATGTGAGCAGGCAAGGCTTTGATGCGCGATGTAGGACGAGCAAAAGCTGTTTTGATGCACGTCATATGCTTCGCTGAACGGTCTGTTGTTGTCAGTGTACAATTGTGTGAAATGTTGACAACTTACAAAATTTGAAAAGTGTCATAGCATGGCATCGTTGTTCGCTTTGAAGACGAACGTCTCGCAATCGACATCGATGTCGATCATCGCCAAATCACGGGCAAACGCTGCGTATCGACGATACTCAGCCGTTTGCTTTCGTGTTTGGACTCAACGGACTCGCCCTTGTAGGATCAAAGAGACAATCTGAGGTGTGGCTTTCATACCAAACGCAAGTTATGTATGCAAATCGACGGAGGGGCGGTTCGGAGGCCCGATGAGGGCCAATGTTCCTGCCAATGTTCCCAATGTTCTCCAAAGCGCCCTCAATGTTCGTTTTGTTCCAAAACAGCTGGCTTGCGCATATAAGGCGGTGAGTGACATGAGTTCAGCAACTTTGATCACTTCCGAGCAGCGTTGCTTGACCAGCCGAGAATCAAGAATCCAACACAAAGTTGCAACCCTTGCTCAACTGTCAAGCTTGAGGCATGGCATCGATCTTTGCGCTGAAAAAAAATGAACAAAGAGATTTCGTCAAAGTGCCTCGCCCTGCGCAATCGAAGTTTTGTGAGATAGAAAACGCGCACTATGTGAAGGTGCTACACCATCGAACAATACTCTGTTATGGAAAATATTGAGCTATGCACCATGTTTTTGCAGTGACGAGAACTTTATGGCACCTACTTCTATCAAGACGCAGTACACCTTTTTGAGAGCCGCATTAGTATGACCACGACCCAGCGCCTTCCATGCAATCAGTTATAGTTGTTGCGCAAGGCGCGTGAACTTCAGAGCATGCTTTGATGCCCAGCACGGCTCATGCTAGATACATTGTACTTCAAATTTACTTTCAAGGTTGAGATATATGTTACGTCATTTGACAATGCTGCACTGGCGGTGCTGCACCGAAGTCAACAACTCGCGTCCGATCGAGCAGTAAGCGCAGCTACAACGCTGCACTGCAGTATGTCGATACATTTGGTTTTGATTTCAATGATGCGGTCAGGACGTTCAATGAGGGCGGACAAAGTGTCTCATGTTGCTTCGTTTCATGATTGACAGCCAAAAAGCTGTCTTGCATGCATGCTTGCGCCTTTCTGAAAGGTCTTAGGACTTGTTAACCTTTTCTTATGTAAAATGATAACTTTCCTGAGATTTTGAAAAGCTCCAAAAAGCTATGACGATCTGGAAAAAAAATGCGGACCAATTTTTGAGAATTTCAGCTGTTATCATTTTCCCGTAAAAATTGCTAATTGGCACATTTCAGTCCTCAGCAATGCAATCTCAGGTGTGGTTTTCGTACCCAAAATGATCAAAAAGTGAAGTTGTTGTGTTAGCTGATCTTAAACCGTCAAAAGTGCCTCCCAATGACGTTTCATGTTGTTGTTAGTCACAACAGCTTCCGGCAGCCTCCCAGGCATTTGAATTGAACGAACGGCCACGACAGCTTGCATGCACATATAAGGCTGCCTGTTTGAATTACAGCATAGCGGTCATCCCTAACAGCACGACCTCAACGCTGACTGCCTCAAGCGCAAGCGTCCTGCAGCCTACAGCGATCGCGCATCCATAGACGAGTCTGCTTCGAACAGTTGCACCGGGACTAAGAGGTTGATAGCCTTTGACAGTCGGTACAGAGGTCGGCATGCCGAAGAGCAAGCTTCAGAATGTCAGCTTAATGAGCGTAAGCTCCATGCAAAACGCGTTGATGAGACTTACAGTGACCTTGAAGAAAACAACAGAAAGACTTTTGATAGCTTCTGCCGGCGCTGGGTCAATTTCTGCAGAGAGCAAGGGCATGACATGCTAGAGACCACTGCTGAGACAGGCGAGGAGTTTCTTCAGGCTCAGAGATTGGAAGGCCTGCGACTTGGGCACAAGAAAATTGGCAAGACTTTCGAGATACAGTTAAACCAGTTCAGGAAGTTCTGCACAATCCGGGGTTATCCAGAGTTCAGCAAGGATGAGGGGATATAAAACGCAGCACGTGGTGACCAAGGCCAGCAAAGATAGTGCTCGCGCTGCCAGGTCTCGTCCAGTAGACGAAAACAAACAGCAGATGGACAGGAGTATCATCACCTCTGCAGATCTGCAGGAGCTGCTGAGAGTTTGCGCTGAGATGCCGGATCATTTAGCAGCCACTCGAGCCACTGCCTCTGATCAAAGTCAACCTGCTGACAGGCGAGTCGACCAGGCTGCGTTCGTAGCTTGGTCTTGAGACGCTCTTTGCGTGCGCTCCGCTGTGAGTGAAGTTCACCTTGCTGCACAACGCAAGTTTGAACCGCATGACGTCATACAGCCGCAGAGTGCCCTGAGTTTGCACTGCCCTCGGCCCTAAGCCCTGCTTTGCTTTGCTTTGTGCTGCACTATGATGCATTGTGCACGCAACAAATACCGTCCTGAGTAGAGTCTGGAAAAATTCCATGTATGTGCAGGCTTTCGTAACTTCGGCATCATCCACATGACATGGCCGAATCTGTTGTACAAAGAGGGCGACCAGCACATTGTGCCTTGTGACAGAGCATCATTCTAAAGTTCCAGATTGAAAGTCAGAAGCTTGTAAGCAGAATGCTTTACAAGGTTGCGACTTGCGCCAGTCTGTTTCAACAGAGATTTTTGAGGGAAGACACTGTCAGCATGAACCACGAAGTTCAACAGGACTGTTGTGACACACAGTCTACCAAGTAAGCAGAAGCCAGCCAAGTGGTGTATGCCTCAACTCTTATCCTTGGACACGCTCCTCATAGTGACCGAAGAGCTAAACACATCAACCTCAAAACCGAGATGTTAGTGAAAATATAACAGTTGTGTACTTGTTGTCAGGGCACACCCATCTATTTCTTCGCAGATGTGTAATGCAGCAATAATGTCAACATTGCGTTGACAAACAGTGAGACAAATGCTACCCATTGCGCGCCCACAACAGCCTGAGCTCGCCGCCTCAATGTGTCTGCCAAGCACAAATGCCTTAGTCTCGATGACCATGGGCAACTTGAAATCTCAAATGTTTTGCAAAGGCACTGCAATTGGAAATTGTTCCTTGCACCATGGCACTGCAGTTTGCGAGTGTTCCTTGCAATATGCCATCAGCGGAGTGCAGCCCTGCACAAGTGCCAAGCAGGCTGATTTCAGCACTTGCCTATAGCTTTAGAGGACAAGATGTTGGCTGGCTAGCCAGTTGCATAATACACCTAACAAGGCAAGCACAGGTCTGAAACTGTGGCAATGTGAATGCTCACCTTGGAAAGGAGACAGTCGGATGACTGTATCGTATACAAACAACTCTTGTGACAGACCATTGCCATCATCCTCTGGCAAAATTGCTCCCTCTTGTGCGCCAACAACCTAATAGAGTCATTGCAATTTCTCAGACTCGTCAGCATTTGCATCAAGTGTCAGCTGCTAAGATGAAAGGGGTTGGTCAGTCGGAAGCCTATGGCCTACCTCAACTCTGGCTGGCATTGTTCCAGGGACCAAAGCATTGATGTTAAGTAGTAGTAGTCGTCCTGCAGGTTTGCCATTCTTCTGCAAGTCCAGTTCATTGCCCCTTCTGAAAAGACTAAGCAACCTCTTTTGCCCTGTCTCAACATCGCCGCTTTGCAAAACTGCAATCTTGCCATCAAGCTGAACCTTGTCTACAGCACACCAAATGTGTCTGTTGTTGATTCATGCAGTCCTGACACAACTCAAGAGCATGGAAACAAGGGGATTTGTGTCAAGCTGTCACAAAAGAAGAATGCCTGATGAAGAGGAGCCTTGCAGCAAAATCTTTTCTTGCTCTCGCAGGACAAGCTTCTCTTTCCGCAAATCCTCCAGCTGCGTGTACAGAAATTTTGCCTCTGGTATGCTATGAGTAGCAGCAAGGGACTTATCAGTCCTCTGCAACTCTGCCGTGATATTGGCTATCTCCCTCCGAACTTTTCCCAGCTCATTGAGACTCGTCATCCTGACGCAAATGTCGACTTGCCGCTCGCTGCACCTGAGGGTGAAAGCAAAGGAGATCAAGGACAGATAATGACAACTCGCGAAGAGGAGACTACGGCATCCTTGCAAGTGAGACGTCAGACCTGATGGGTGGACTTGTTTCTCACGTTGCCTCCAGCATGTGACAAACATTATGAGCAGGCATTCTTCGAAGAGGCAGTTCACGAGTCTGGCGTCAACGGAATTTCGTCCTTTTGTTTAACAAGTGCCTAGCGTCAGTGAACAAATGTACCGTGAACAAGCCCTCGAAAGCGCCAACAATGCACAGATGCTAAGCCACTTTGCAGCAGCAGTTGACGCCTGGCTCGCAATGTTGCCTTGTAGCTGGAGCTGCTCTCGAGAAGATTCACGGTGCCTCCGTGCAGAGCCACCGCTCCGCCAAGCTACCCAGAGGGCGGTCACGTGTCGGTAGAATTCGGGTCAAAGCGGCTGTAATTTGGTCAAAGCGGCTGTGCAGGAATTCCCTTTTCCAGACTATCATGTGCTGACGTTGTTGTGATACCGTGATTGATTGCATGCTCACAAGTGAGTACTTGAGCTTGAATCATCACTTGGTGTTGTCCAGCTGAGTATTGTCTATGTAAGGTAACTGTCGAATGTACATGTGCATGTATACGCCCTACCGACGTGAAGCAAAACCTGAATGTGTGCGTTGCTGAGCCTCTCGTATCTTGTGACCTTTAAGCCTTGAGATTTTGTGAGTTTGTCAAGCTAGCTTGGCCAAGCTAGTGGTTCATACCATGATGTTCTGAATTTGATCATCAACATCTTCTTTGACTACCCAAAAAGGCAACAAGCGATTGATGTCAGAAGGCTCTTGCGTCAACTGGAGCGCTGATCTGAGAAGCTTCAACATCCCCAAATTTGCGTCTGCTACAATATCGTCCCACTCCTTGTCATGCTCATCATCCTCTTCACATATGCTAAACTGATACATGCAAGCTGCCATCCTCAACACTGGATTCTGCTCTTCGTTGAGAGCAAGCCTTCTAAAGCTACTGACACTTTGCATAGACGAACATCTGAAGGATAAGGCGGCGGCTTGTACGGCAAAGGATTTTTGCCAGCTGCAAATGGGCATGGCTGCCATACTTCTTCACCGAGATCCTGAGGGTTGGCAACAGATTGCTGCAGCAACTGAAGCTCAAGCTCCTCCATGGGCACACACAAAGAGTGTCTGAGCCTATGCTTTCCTCCCCAGACCTTGTTATGAACAAAGGCTGTTTTGTCAGGAGCAGGGGCATCAGCCTTGTATACAAGGCATGTCAGCGGCCTGCCTCCCTGTGCTGAGGTCATGTGCTGCTATCAAAGTGTTCTCTGACGCATCCCATTCCAAGCAGAGAAACACCTCCAGCCTTTTTGATTCCATTGTTGTTGTTGATTCAAGTTGCTGGATGCCCATACTTGATAGCAAAAAGCTTGCCATTTCGCTCCTTCACGACCACAATGACTGGGTCTGACTTCCAGGCCTCGACATCGTCAGCTGTCTGAAACAGAAGACGGAAAGTAATTAACGTCAGCGCACAGCCTGTGCAGTGCGATAGGCGCCTTGATGTTTGGCTGAAACTTATTCATTTCTGATGTGACCGTGTTCAACGTATTGGAATTGCCACAGCAGGGATTTCTGTCACAGCACACGCGAGCCAGGTGACGCCGAGATCAGAAAGAGCTGAGATCTCCTGCCTATTGAGCGCAAACAAAATCGAGTGGGGTGAGAAAAGGCATGTAAAGGCAGATGTCTCGCGAGACGCAGTCCGAAGCATGCGGAGCGCGTGTGTGAAATGTGCGAATGTCAGGGCTAGAATCCCTCAGAGGGAAACCATCGACGGGCCCTCTGAACCGTCACGCACCTGACCGCACTACGTCTTAACCACAGGAGACTCTGCTGAGCCTGACTTGTCTGAAGCAGGGCTCGCACATGGTAAGAATCGAGACGTCATCTGCATTACAACGGACAGAACCCAGGTGTCAACTTAACCTGCCTGAGTTGTGTACTTATGTGACTTCAGCTTGGGGGTAATGTGCACCGCACAATCTGCAAATGGAATTGTTCAGTTTGCTTCAGTTCAAGCGGGGGCAGGTGCTCCGGCTGGCATGATTTATGGAAGGTGCTGATCCACAGTAGGCGTGCCAAGCTGGATCACGCACACTGAGGTAAAAGTTGTTCACTGATATGACCCGCTCTGCGCATGCCGGATTCTGAAGTCATCATGTTAGCATTCATGCCTGCAGGTGCTGCTCACCCGTGCAGTTGCACCAGACAAGCTCCCCTGCGGCAATAAATTGACTGCAGATTCAAGCATGACTCTTGCAGATGTACTATACTCTGCACCTGGACTGCTTGACTTGCTGGTGCCAGGCTCTCTCACAGTGCTGCTAAACACCTGCAGACAAGTCCGTGAGACCCTTCACGAGACCATCACTATCATCCGTCTTCCCTCCTCTTCCACTGATCAGCTCTCCAACTGTCGGTTGCTTGCTCACGGTCATTGGCCCAACCTGCAGCACCTGTGCCTCACGCACCTCCACCTAGACACAGCATCTGTCGCAGAGCTAGCAGCAGCAGATTGGCCAAAGCTGCAGTGCTTGAACATGAGCGGCAGCACTCTGGAAGCTGCAGCACTCTTACCCCTGATCAGCAACAACTGGCTGCAAATGCGAAGCTTGGACATGTCAAGGTGTTCTGTCTGCTCTGCTATGCTTGCAGTCTTTGCCTCCTGCAACTGGAAGCGTCTGCAGCACATCAATCTGGCAGACACACAGCTTGATGCAGATGCTGTGGCACTTCTGGTCAAGGCAGAATGGCCAGCGCTGCTCAGCCTGAATATCAGCCACAATCCACTGCGGCCACCCTTCACTGCTGATCTAGCCAATGCACGTTGGCCTTTGCTGACAGCTCTACATCTCAGCATGCCTCCAGGATTTAGGCTAGACACTTCAGCTGTGGCCGACCTGCTCAAAGCTGAGTGGCCTCAGCTTAAGTGCTTGCGCTTGAGCTCAGCACTGGAGCCATCAACCACACTGTCCCTTGCTTCTGGCAACTGGCGTCAGCTCAAGGCATTGCACCTGTGTAACAACAGATTGGGTGCAAGCGCCATGGCTCATCTGGGCAACGCCTTGTGGCCATTGCTAGAGCGACTCACCCTCAGCGCCAACCACCTGGATGCTGAAGCAGTCGGCCATCTGGCCAAGTCCAACTTTCAGTGCCTGACAGATCTGGACCTCAGCAGCAACAACCTGGGCGCAGATGCCATGCAAGAGCTTGCAAATGGCAGCTTGTCTCGTCAGCTGAAGATCCTCCAGTTGAGCTGCAATGACCTGAATGCCACTGCCATAGCGCATTTTGTCAGTGCTGACTGGTCTGGGCTCCAGAACTTGCACCTTGTGGGAAGCCATCTGGGTGCATCAGCAGTTGAGCAGTTGGTCAGAGGCAACTTTGAGTCTCTGCTGTGCCTTGATTTGTCAATGAACAGGCTTGACACGCCAGCGTTGGAGCAGCTCATCAGAAACAGCTGGCCTAAGCTGCAGACCCTCAACCTGGCTTGCAGTCACATGAATGTTGACGGTATCTCACAGCTAGTCAAGGGGAAATGGGCATTGCTACAAAGCCTGGTGTTGGCAGGTAACAATCTTGACAGTCTAGCTCTCCAGCAGCTAGTCAAGGGTGCTTGGCCTCAGCTGCAAAGGCTGGACCTGGGTTACAACTGTATCAGTATAGCAGACATTGCCTGTTTAGGCAATGACAAGGAGCCTCGTGTGTGTCTTGGGGAGAACTGCTTTGATCCACCGGCGGGCCTGTTTGGGCGGCGTTGGTCATGCCTCCAGGCTGTGACCCTTGGCAACTGCCAGTCATAGTAACCAGTGCCAAGTATTTTCTATGTGTATATTATGCTTTTGTACATGACTTTTGACCCTCAGTTGTAGCTACGTAGTATACTGCCACATTGGCTTCTCTGTGTGTGTGCGTTGAACTTGTGTAACTTCTGTCTCTGGATCAGCAGTCTGTTGGGCTTGTTTGGCTTGAAGAAGCCTTGATGACTTTGTTACATGTGTGCCGTGTCGTATTATATCTGTCTGAAGCCATAGTGAATAAAACACTGTGCATAAGTTGTACATCATGATCAGACCTGTGTGATGCTGTCTGATCAATGTGCAACACCTTTCTGTTCACACCTCAGCAATAACACTCATTTACCTGTAGTTGCCTGACTCATATTCACCATTAGTTAATTTACCGGTAACACTCAGAAGTGTTTGCTCTTTGTTTAGGACTCAGCATGCGTGCCATTTGAAACTCCTTAGCTCTTGCTGTAGCGAATAAATGCTTGGCAGATCTGATCTGCTTCAGACTAAAGTTGTGTTCTGATGACACAATGTTCCATGACAGCAGTAGATTTGTCATATATGTGCGCTTGTTGAAGCAATAAGTTTATTTTCAGTTTTGTGTCAATGTCACAAACGAAGCACCTGGTGCACCCATCATACAACCATGATGACAGATATACACTGTGTCATGTCCATCTGGCCAGACACTGTACATGGACATGAGAGCTTTACACCATAAACCTTGCAGCAGCCTTGTATGTCATTCTCTATATTGCACATCGAAAGTGATATCTGCTGAACAGCTGACAGACTTGAATGCACAGACCAGACTGCCTTTGAAGCATGAAAGTTTATGTCAGCAAAATAAGGAGCAGTGCCCCAGCAAAATTTTGCAGGCTTCAAGCTTTACTTTGATTTTCTGCCATGTCTGACTGCTCCTTCAAGGCATCTTGCAGATCCTCAAAGGACACTGTTGCCGACCCCCTGCGGGCAGGTTGCTGCTGTGATGCATGTGGGGCCCAGCCTGTCATATACAACACCTGCAGATCACTTAGGTTGTAAGAATTATGCAATCACTTTTACACACAAGCTGACCTTGGTGGACTCATAGAGTAGAATTCGGACAGCAGGAGGTGGGAACCATGCAGAGCACAGCAGCTTTCCTGGCACATCTGCGTTTCGCAGCTTTCCTGGCACATTTGCATCGTGAAGCAGTCACTGATCTTCACTGGCAGTCACATTGCATATGTTCACCCCCAAACCACGGCTGTAGATGCAGCACAAAATCATGTGCTATGCATGCTTAGGGCTAATTATGCAGCATCACTTCATGCTTCAATAAAGTAAAGCTGCATTCGCAACGTTTCTAAATACTGATGAGCACACACTCACAACATTTAGAGTTACGTGCCTGGAAGGTGGCAGGAAGGGTGCTGGAGTCTTGATCTTCAAAGCGCTCCTTGTAAATAGCTGCAGCGCGCTGGGCTGTGGCTTTGCGCATCAGAGGCTGCTTGGTCCTGACAGCATTGCTTTCCCCAAGAGCCCTGCATAAAGGGATGATTGGTGGTGAGCTGCTGCTGGACAGTCTTGTGTTGAAGATAAACGGTTTTTTACCAAGCCTTGTTGCTGTAGGTAGCTATGCAAATATGAGGTACCACGTATCACCAAATGACGGTGTAGGTAGCTGGAACAATGTGAGCTTTGCATGCAACACCAAAGCAACATTGATTGAAGGTAACTGCAACAGCAAACATTGCCAAAGCAACACTTTGGATAGCCAGTATAACATGAGGCACTAGCCAGCATAACATGAGGCACTAGCCAGCATAACATGAGGCACTAGGCATTAACCAAAGCAACAAGCAATTGCACTTACCTGTTGCTTGAGGATCCTCTAATTGAAAGTCAGCATTTGGCATAAGGAGAAAATAGCACTGACAAAAGTTACTCAGAGGTGCCTCCCAATTGCGGTCTGCACTGTGAATAGAGTTTTGCGCTAGGCTTCAGGGGTTAGGCAGTGTTGCGTGCTAACCTGAGGTGGTTGACAACGCCCTGGAAGTCCTTGTAGTGGATAGTGATATCGTCCACATCCACTGCAGGGATGTTGAAGCCGCCAACTGTCAGCAGGCTTCCACAGTCACGCACCTGCAAACAAAGACAGCCAAGGATTAGACAGCTGGACTATAATGATAATGATAACAAATATATTAGATATAATGGTAGTAGTAATAATAACAGCAGTAGCAGCAGCAGTAATAATAATAATAGTGATTCTACTACTACTAAAATTAAAACTGACAACAACAGTTAAAAAAACGCTTTCCAGCTCAAGATAAGTTAGGTACGTGCAGGACAGCTGCTGACCATATCAACATGCATTGATAGAGGGTGTATACAGCAGTCCTAGGCCAATAGGCATGCACTGCACAACAAGGCACAGGGAGGCACACAACAAACAGCTGTGCAGCATATATCCTCACGACAACAAGAGATGAGATCACTGTGCAATTTCCGACTACATTCACGGTCAGCCAAAATCTGGTGTTGAGGCTCCCATCTGAAAACATTGTAGAGCCAGCGGATACTGCATGAGGGTATAGTAATGTTTGCATGCATGGCTGTCTACCTGCGCCAAAGGTGACACACGCTGAGACACGCCGCCCTGCAACTCCTCTTCTGCCAAGTTGCAGGAGACCCTGAGCTCATGCAGGGTGTCTCCACCAAACATGGCTGCCAGGAACAGCCCATCTGGTTTCAGAGCTCTGCGGCACTGCTGTAGCATACCCTGCACCAAAGAACTGAACATGTGACAGGAGATTCATTTTGTGACAGCAATGGGCATGTGATGGCAATCCCACCAATTGCATACACAACAACCAACCGCTTGACATGTGCCTGCTTGGCTGTCAGGGTGTGTAAGGGTTGTCGACATTTTGGCACAGGGATTAGAAGGAGTTGTGGGGTCACTAGTAGCACCTCACTTGACTCTTGTGAGTGAAGCGTTGTTCAGCGTCCCCTGGTTGTTGCTTTGCCTCCATGTTTACAATCAGCTAGCAAAGACTCATGCAGCCGACTAAGATACACGGAGGCCTGTGACCTGTTGAGCTGATCTGTGGTGATCATCAAGCTGCATAAACATGAATGCATTGGCAGACAAGCAATGACAGATGCAGCTTCTGGATGAAGCAAGGTGTATGCAAGTCCTGCTGCTACCCTGCATCGGGTTTCTTGCTCGCCAGAGTGCAAGGTGCGGGTATGTTAGCTGGCAAGCACCATTGCGAGACAAGAAAGAAGTATTGAGTGCACGAGTGAGGCTCACCGGGAGATCATTGACCCAATGACAGCTCAGACAGCTCACAATCACTGCAAATCAAGAACAAACTTTGGCATGAACGCAACATAAAGCTGGCCAGAAAAGCAAGTGAACAACATTTGTGAGACAGGGGGTGAACAATGATTGTGAGACTGCTGACATGAAATGAGCATGGGCAAGACTTGTCAACACACCTTGCATGCATATCAAGCAAAAGAATATGTGACCGTGTTGACAAGAAAAGGTGTCAGATTGAGACCTGGAGCAAACAATCTCCTCTGGTAGCTGAAGAGCAGATATGCTGCATGATGACTCGCAGCAGGGTAACAGACAAGAGTGAAACTCACAGTCTATGCTGCCTGCCTTGAAAGGCAGAAACTCCTCATCGCCTTCAATGTAGTGCACCTCAGGTTTGTTCTGGGCGCTGCGTTGGGCTGAAGCCTCTTGTCACATGCAGGCACAGACACCCTCACACATGCACCCCATGAGTGGTCCAATCATTCTCTCCGGTTGTATACATGAGGTGAGAGATGAAGGTGAGGCACTTGAGTAATGCACTGTTGGTCACGGTCTTGTGCTGCTTCAGCAGACACAAAAGATTGCAGCACAAGTTCATAATTCAAGTGCCTGAAAATTGCCATACACTTAGTGAGCTCGCCCTGGCAGGTGAAAGAGCAGCATTTGATACGACCCTCGGGTTGGTCATGCTATGTTTGACATCAGTGTGACATCACAAGTTGCCACATGTGCGGACAAAAAATGCAGACAGCAAACAAGGTGTGGAGCAGCACCTGAGCCAAGGCCTGGTCTCTCTGAAGCATGCCTGGCGAGATATCCATCTGCAGGACCTTTGTGATGCCTGCTCTGCCATTTGACAAGCGTGATGTCACTACATCACCTGCATGAGACTTGCAGGCGTTTCTTCTCTTTATATGCACCTTGTCCTTTGCAGTAGCTTGCCGTTGTATCAGGCAAGCTAGGTATCAGCTCAGCAACATACCTGCACCTCCTAATACTGCCACAGTAGGGAATGTGCGCTTGCAATCTTCCAGGCGGTCAAGTAAAGCCTCAGTGACAGCTACCTGCCATTGGTCAAAGTATGTCTGTGCGCTTTTTTCAGGACTGAATATATAAACAGTTGCTGTAATGACATGAGCTATTCAGGGAGGATGCCTTGCACAAAGCCCGTGCGCCTGTGCAAGCGTGCACAGGCTCCATGTGATGGTGCAAGTCTGCATCCAGGTGGCGCAAAAGCTAGGCACTCACCAACAAGGGATCATCTGCAGTCTGTAGCAACGCGGCACGGTTGCGATGCGCCCTTTTGAGTTGTCTGCAGGCTAGAGATTGCAATGCGTCAGCTAGCCAACAAGTCTGATCACAGAGTGGTGTTTAATCGCTCTTGCCTCCTGTGTTTCGGCTTTGACACTCTAGAGCCTTCTATCAAATGCAAGCTATGAATATGCTGCGAAATACCTGTCAAACAAGTCCAAGGACCCAGTCCGGGTACTATCTCCTACAGCATAAGCGCTGGTGGAGGTGGCGATGTGGCTAGGACAGCTGTTGCCAAAGCTTCTTTGAGCTGGGAAACTCGAAAGGTTAGCAGACAGGAAACCAGCTGCATGAGAGCGCCCCAAGGCTTGGCGCAACGCGAGCATGCGCGTTGAACGCACGCGATCACGCCGCTTGATGGCACCGCAAAAAGGTCTGACAGGATTTAGCACGGCCACCAACGTTCTGATGCAAGCGCCTGCTTGTGTCTGAAGAGGCTGGGAAGCGCCTAAGCAGACAGAAGCCTTGCTTGGTTGTACATTGTGCAGCAATTTGTGTTGGCCCCAGGAAATTCTCCTTTATATTAAGTCAGCCAGCACATCACCAGCACTTTCACATGCATGTACAATGGTCGAGTGTTGTGATCTGCCTAGTTAGCTTATAAGGCCATGTCCATTGAACTACCTTCTGCCTTTGGCTGACAAAGACGCTCTCCAAGATTGGGCGCCCGTTGAATCTATTCACATGCTTTGCTGCTAGCTCGGAAACTTGTGTCTAGCTGAAGCTTGATGTGTGCTTGAGCCTTCCTTCACAAGCTTCACTGAAGTCAAGCAGTATGAGCAAGAATTGTGGCTGCATTGTATTGCTGGTAAATGCTGATTACCGCTGACTTTGCCGGCTTTTGATAGGAGTGCAGTCTTCCTTACAAGTGTTTTATCAGGCTTTGAGTGGCATGACACTTGTCCAACATGCCAGCTTGCTGAAGCTCTTCCAGAATATGCTGCAGCCTTTGCTGACTGAACTTAATGTGCTGGCCAGACACCAGACTGTCACCGGTGCTTTGCCTGTGGTATGCTGCCTTGTCCAGCACAGCCAACTCTAAAGGAGGCATCAAGTGAAGACATTTCTCATCTGCTAGTGTTTGCAGCGCACTGACCTGCATGCCCCACCAAATCTTAGCAACTCATTTAATGTTCAAGCAGTCCAGCGTGAGTGTAGAGACTTTGTTCACAAGATGTGCATGTCTGCTGTATGGGTCTCCGCCCTGCCTGTCCTGAGCCACGGTATGCACCATAGCCGTCAGACTGAGCTTGCTGCTTTTTGGGGATTGGACTGAAACAATGCAGCATGCAGAGTGTTACTCACAACTGAAACTGGATTTGAATGTCATACCTGGACCTCACAGGAGCTGCAGCAACTGAGCAAAGGAACTAGTGCCAGCGCAAATAAAGGATCGCCATAGGACACAGCCGCAAAGTGTTCTGTCCCACTTTTGCGCATCGTCTGGAGACACACTGGATAGATCTGGTTGCTTCTGGTACCATCTGCAAGTAACAATCCACAGAAGCTGTGAAACAGATGGTGTGCATCATAGCCGCAATGTGTTCAGCACTGTCTTGTTACGTATGGTTTGCACTTCTTCAACAAATGATGCTGCCACCTCTGGCATATTGCTCACAGGAAATTGGAATATAGTGTGTACCACACAGGGCAGCCATGTACAATGCATTTCAAAGCCCAGACGGCAAATACACAGAGCATGATGAAAGTAATAGCTCTGCCTGGCTTTAGTGACATAGGACTGCACACAAATTATGAGCAAAAGCTGCCTCAGAAAGGCGTGTGCAAGTCACCTTTGCAGCAGGGCAGCCAGGGTCCATCTGACTACAGGGTGGTACCATAACTCTTCTTCAGAGCCAGCATTGGCAGATGCCTCATTGCTGAACACCAGCTCCAACACACGCCGCACTTTGACTCCTGCACAAAAAGGTCACCTCAGAAGCGTACAAATGCTCACCTCAGGAATACACAAAAATGCTCACATCAGGAATGTACAATATGCCATCCGGCAAGTCACACGACCCTGTATCACGTCACACCACAGAAAATTGGGACACAGAATCAAATCCATTCTTGGCATGTCATTTGAGTCCACATTGGATACTAAAGAAAAGGTCTGTGTATGACTTTCATTTGCATCTGTACACAGGATCCCATAAATCATAAGTTTGTACAGTACTTGTACTTGTATCTATTCACACAAACTATACTTCACACTTTGTAGTGACGGCAGATCTGTGTACTTTGAACACCTGGTCTGGCTGGAAGCAGCATCCAGACTATTCCCTGCTAGATAAAGCCACACAGCAGTACAGGAACCACAGCACCACTTTGGCAGAGGCAAGCACCTGTTGAAGCATCATCACAACTGTCTGAAGCTGACGTCTCCTCAAGACCAAGCTGCAGCAGCAGTGCGCAGCCAACTGATAAGGCTGCTGAGTCATCAGCGCTATCAGCAGCTTCTGCAGCAGCTTCTGGATCTGCACTCTGCTGAGCCTGTGCTTCATCTTCTTCTGGAATAGGATCCAGAGGCTGGGTGGATTTGACCCCAGCTGGTGCAGGGGTAGTGGCAGGTGGGGCCTGGGTGGGGTGGGTGATCTCCATCAGGGGGTACCCCTCAGGCAGAGGCAAACGAGAGCCTGCAGATACAGCTTTACTGTTTTCATTTATCTGTTTTGGCAGAAAAGATACAAAGAAAAGATAAAGAAAAGCGCTTCTTTTGTTTTAAGTTTTGTGAGAAGCCACACCAAGCAAGGACAGAAGCTTATGCTCTGGCCCCTCACTGTTCTGTGCTTTGATGCCTGAGACATTGTCAGCCTGTATTTGAGTCAAAAGCAGCCAGTGTCTGATTGACCTCTATAAGCTCATACATCGGCAGGTTTGATGCAGCTGTGACTGCTAGTGGCTCACACCCTCAGCAATGTATCACACTGTTATGCCTTATGGTATGCGTTAGTGCATAGACTTGCAGGGCTGACCCCCTTAATGACCCCCCTGTTTTCAGGTGAAAGGTGAAAATGACAAAACCAGAGATGAGGCTGCATCCGTGCCAGAAGAAAAGAGCTGATGCATGAAGTGCCGTCAGCACACTGCAGCCTCTGAGCTTACCAGATGGCTGAAGAAGAAGCGGTCCAGTCTGTTGCATTGCGACCTGTGCCCCATCAGGAGAAAGGGCGTCAGCAGAAGGGCCGGCAGGGACCAGCCCTAACCAGGCTGCACTGTAGCCCTGAAGCAGGCGCTGACAACAGGCTGAGTCAACAGGCAGAGGCTCAAGTGGGAACTGCAAATCTACCAAGTCCTGCTGTTTCTGCAGCTTCTGCCATGGCTGCTGCTGGCTGCTGCTGCTGCTGCTGCTGCTGAGATGACTGACCGCCATTGGCTGCTGACTCCTGTTGGGGCAGATCCCTGCCTGGACTCGCTCCGCTTTGCACGCTTCGTTCTTGATTAGGAGTCGCAAGCCTGCTGTGCATGCTGTGCTGGCTGCTGTTCCCAGGCTGTTCTGATGACTCATTACAAATACTGAGCATCTGCTTGAACGTCACCCCAGCAGCAGCAAGTGCTAAAGAGCTCCCGCTGTCTTTCAAACTTTGAAGCGCCTGACAGGCAGCTGCCAGTACTGGGCCTAACAAAGCTGTCTGAAACGCACTGCTAAGAGCGCTGAGGGCCAACGCTTCTGCCCCTGGTGGCAGGGCTGCTGGCAAAGCCAGGGCTGTCTGAAACACTTGCTGGCATCACCTGCCTTTAGGCTTGACACTGCAGCAGCACAAGACCTTAACCAACAGAGCAGACAGCTTTTGAGGCCAGGACAACCAATGTTTCCACTCACGGATTTGTGTGCAAGTGGTATGCGCAAACAGGCATCACTTTGATTTTCATTTTGTTCTGGTCAAAACATCGCGAACTTCACTTTCAGCTCAGCGTTGCTGTTCAGACCTGTGAGATACCACGTTTCAAAGTGACATGAACTTTCTTTTGTTGTGTTTCAAAGGACGTTCCCCGTGACATCAATGCCCTGGGCGGAATTTGGTCACAGGCTTCATCCCAAAACTTGCATTGCTGTTGGGCATCCATCGCCCACTTCCTGCAGTACCGTCCAGCCACCGGGCTGTGACCCGACATCAAGATGTGACACAAGCAAACAAGGTTGTCCACACAGCGTGCAATTTCCGCAACCTTGTTTGCCTCTGGCACATCTTGATGTCAAGTCACAGCCTAGTGGCTGATGCAATTTCCATGCCTTTGCTCAGCATGGCACACCAGCAGACAGCCCCTCCTTTGATGTCCTATTGTCACTTTTATGCTCAAAACCACAATGACAGCACTGTGTGTCAACGCCATCTATGTGGTAGGCATTGGTACGCTCAGCAGGCAGAGGCCGACATTTGTGGTATTTCAGCAGGCTTGCAACCAATGGAACAGAAGCATGCTCTCACCATCAATGTGCTCAAGGGCATGTAGCAGCAGCTTGGACTGGGGCATCTGCTGCTGGAACCAAGTAGCTGTGCAGGGCTGGATCTCGACCAGCCCTGCCTGAGCTGTGTGGCTAGTCAATACCTGCAGGCAACGGGCTGTATCAGCAATTCTGCTCTGGCATGCAAGTGGGGTGGGGGTGGTCAGGGATGCTATCAAGAGTTCAAAGAATGAGTTCAGGTGACATGCCAAAGGCAGCACGCACTTCCGCTGAAGAAGGCCGTAAACTGTGTATGTACAGTTTAGGGTAGATTCTGCAGCGTACCAAATTGAGCTTCTGACCAAAACAAAAGCTGAAAATTGCAAGCCTGTGCTGATGATTGCAGCAGTGCAAAGGAGGCGGCTTACCTGATCAGCTAAGACATTGATGATGCCTGCATTCAGCGAGTCCAGTATCTGTGCAATTAGGACTTTGTGCTGCGCTAGGGTTTGGCCTAAACAGGCCACTGCTAGCAGCAGCTCACATGCACCAGCTGAGCTCTGAGACACTGGCAGTGCTTGAGCAGCTGAGCCTTGAGGAGCTGAGTGTTGTGTCTGTTTCTGGGGGCCTGAGTCAGAAGTGGCTGAATGTTGAGCCTCTGAAGGTTGAGGAGCTGAGCACTGAGCCAGCACACTGAGCAAGTGTGGTAAAGCAGCATCCCTGGGCAGTATGACTGAGTCCAGCAGCGCTTTGGTGATACTGCTTATGTCCCCTGGAGCCTGGCGAGCAGTCACATGGGCCTCCAGGAAGCTCAGCACAGCAGCCAGGGCACTGCAGAGCATCTCAGGGGCTTTGCCAACAGCCCCTCTAGATATGCCCTCCACAGTATCTCCTCTTGGCAGCATTTGCACAACACGAGGCTGAATCCATTCCAATGCATCATTGACCAGAGCTGTTGCAGACCCAGGACTCAACATGGCTTTGTCAGGATCCCTATATCGTCATGACAAATTGGTTTGTCAGCAAGCAAAGCTGCTGATGCTACCATTGCACTCTCACAGACATGTGTCGTCTGTCTGGAAAGGGCTCAACAGGCGTCTCGCTGGTGTTTGCAGTGAGAGCTGGGAAACTGCAGGGATAGCTGTTGCCAGCTAGAGATGCACAGCTTAAATTCAGACACATAGACGCCAGAGGCATCAAGTGTTCTTACTACCCAGTGGGACGTTACGGCTGATTGTGCAGGTTGCAGGCTTAGCAGCAATCACAAGCAAATCATGACCAGAAGCTGCCTACTCATGACCAGGAGCTGCTTACTCATGACCAGAAGCTGCTTACTCAGAGTTACCTGTTGGCATGACGTACAAGGCTGGCCAGCAGCAGGAATGCTTGACAGCTGGCTTGCAGCTGCAGCTTGTGCAACAGTGCAGCCTTGCTTGCCGCAGCCCTGCTGCTATTTGACACCCCCACATGGCCATTCATGTGATCGCTGATGTGACCATCATTGTCAGTGTGGCCAGGGGTGGGTGGGGCAGAAGAGGGGGCGCTGAACAGGCGACAGATGGCAGCATATGCATCGTCCAGGTGCATGAAGGGTTGATTGTGATCAGCACACAAGCGCCACACATTTAAGGCCTCCACCTAGAGTCAAAAGAACAGTCAGTGCAGATTCACTTTGCTTTGCAGACTTTCCAGTTGGCAAATGCAGATGGTGCTGGTGGTGCATATTGTCTATGTGTATGTGTGTAGAAATGTAATTACTGCTCGTGAACTGGAGCGCGGCGATCACTACCGTATGAGCAACTCCCTCTCGTGGCCCTCTGAGTGCAGGGCTTAACAACCTTGTGCAGCAGTTCTACATAGCGTAGAAAATGCTGCACAAGGTTGATAAGCCCTGCACTCAATGGGCCATGAGGGGGAGTTGCTCATACAGTAGTGAGTGCCGTCTCAAGCGCGAAGGAAGTGAGCACAATGCAGCTCCTGCTGCTCCTGCTGCCATGTAAGATTTATTTTGTTACACCCCTTTTAGCGTAACAGATGTGTAGTGACAGACAATTATGTGTGGAACACAACCCACTTGAAAGTGCATGATATGAATTTTTGTTGGGTAGAGTGCTTTGCTGGCATCAACAATCAGGATCCCCCTAGTTGGCAATGGACTTTGTTGAAATGTGCAAAGCGCTTAGATTGATTCAGTCAGGCTATTCATAAAGTGGTTGCACATAATTTGGTAATGCCGTCACAGTGTATTGTGTTGCTGCTAATTAGGTCAAGGGCAGCTGGCCGCCAATAACAACTGCCCTTTCTTGACACAGTCAAGTTGGTTTGGTGGGTCGTTATGCAAAAGCTGCATGTTTAGCAGATGAATGTTTGTATGCTGTGTACGTGATAAATACATGTGTATGTGCATACCAGAACGCATATCTACCTCATGTACTGATATATAGATTACCTGTAGATTCAAGTGCTGCAGCTGATCTCCTATACTTGAGCTGCCGATGGTGGCCACAGCTAGGGCCCTTTGAGCATGCATCAAGAGCCCTGTCATGACACACAGGCAAGCTCATCACCTAATTACAAGATGTGGCACACAGCGCATGGTTGCAACAGGTATGACTGCGAGTTATGAGCAACAAAGAAACAAGTCCACATTCACGATACACAAGAACGCAAATTGTTATGGTGTGGATGATGTCACACATCCCTCAGGTGAAGGGTCTATGCTGTTTATCACACAGTCGATGGCATTCTTTGTGCTCTGAAATCAGCCTGGATACACATTGGGAGCCATCAAGCATGACTCACACAGTCTGTTTCATGGCAGATTTGTAGGTGCTCAACAGTACAGCCAACTGGACTGACCCTCCTGTTGTGTAGTGCAAAGTGGACTACCTGAGGCTATCACGGCAGTGAACAATTGAGTATCAGAAGCAGCGAGCAGTCTGACTATGCTTAGGGCACTTGCTGACAGCTCTGCTGCCCTGTGTAGAGGAAGGCTGCCAGCTGGCCCCTGGAGAAGCCCCTTCAGGGCCTTTTGCATGCCAGGGCATCCCCACACAGCCCTGGCTGCATCAGCCCCAGCCCTCATGTATGATTGCAGGATGACTAGAAGGGGAGTAGTAGCTGAAAGTGCAGCTGGGGACCTGAGCAAGAAGCTGATGCGCTCCAGAACCTGCAGTACTATATTGTTTGGAACAAAGAGAACCACCGTGAAAAGGAGTGTGCACTCACTTGAGTGACATTTGTGGCTGGAGGCTGCATGTTTCATGCAGTGTTGTCGCAAGTAAAAGCATCTTTTGGTTTTGAGCACGTACTGCTTACTTACATGTTGATTTCTCAAGCACTGTCTGTTTGGATCGCCTGATGAGTCCCCGCAGACAGAAAATGTAAGGTACTCAGTTCATTAATGACTGACCCATGGGCTTCAACTCATTTTGCACATCCGTGAAGAACAATCTCCAACCTGGCGTAATGTTGAATGTCTGGAACCCAGCTAACTGGCTTGTGCTGTGAAGGACCAGCATGTAACATATTACACGCCAGAAAAGAGCATTGTCCAAAGACAATTGTACCTGCATCCCCAGCAGGCCTATCAGGGGATCCACGCTGGCAACTCTACCATCATCTGAGGGCTGTTCCTCAACCAGCCCTGGCCCTGGGGGTTCAGGGCCATCCTTGTCCACAGGGGTGGTCACCCATGCCCCCACTGGGTGAGGCCTCGCACAGTATCTCCACGGCACAGACGGACAACCTGCAGGGTGGGTGGGTACTTCATCTCAAGGCACTGTGATGTGCTTTCTGTTGCGTTTCCACATTGCTGGCCACGTGGGAAGTCCAGGTACTAATTGCATGGGGCTTTGAACAGTATCTCTTACACACTGCTGGAGAGTTGACTGTTGAAGGCAGGGCAGTTTCAGGTAAGTTTGTTTCTGCTTATCCACTGGTTTGGGGGTTAGATGTGAGACAATCAACACTCCTAAAGCTATACTACAACCTTCATTGCAGCCATTGATGGGAAGGCCATTCAAGTAACGAGCTTTTTTGCTGTTTGTGACAAACTGCACACTCGCCAGCTTTTCCTTACTGGGGCATTTGGGACCAAGCTCAGTACTAGTGTTTCCCTTGCTTGCATTGGTGCTGCACGTGTGCTGATCTGCCATGCACAGAGTGACAAAAGCTTGACAAAAACGCAACATGTTGGACAAAGATAACAAAATTCACGCCCTAGGGCTATGATGCCAGTGTTCTGACGTTTAGTCATCATGCCAGCGCAGTCACATGTCCGCCTACCAGTGGCAGGGTTGCAGTGGGCTGCTTCCCACACTTCCTCTTCTTCAGGTCCGGGCCCTACCAGCACTGCCATAGCTTCTGCCGCTGCAGTCACAACTGACATGTGTGCATCATCCAGCAGCCGTCGTAGGATTGTTGCCACCTGTACCTCCTGCAGCGCATACTCCCACACCGACAACCATGTGATCCTTGCCTGCACACACAGCCATACATGTGATCCTTGCCTGCACACACTGACAACCATGTGATCCTTGCCTGCACACACATTAATGCATGTGACCCTTGCCTGCACACACGTTCATGCATGTGAGCCCGAGCATGTGGTCCTAGCTCACAGGGGGAGGGGGGGTGCCTCAGAGGCTCCCTGAATGCTAGAGGGCACAAATGCTTGCTGTTCTTTTGGCTTTGAAATGTGAGCCAGACCCTGACTGAGATGGTGCTCTCTGTATGTGATTCGCAAAGTGATTTGCTTTCATAATCATGCGGATACAGAGCCATGCAACTGCAAGATCATGCAAAAAGAGTTGCAGGCAGAGCACACGTGTGTAACC
This sequence comes from Pseudevernia furfuracea, assembly GCA_022315425.1. Taxonomy (NCBI): domain Eukaryota; kingdom Fungi; phylum Ascomycota; class Lecanoromycetes; order Lecanorales; family Parmeliaceae; genus Pseudevernia; species Pseudevernia furfuracea. The sequence goes on from JAIUPT010000007.1 coordinate 31,883, forward strand.
TATTACAGCAAGGCTGCAATATCATGCTCAATCACCTGCACTATTGTACTGCTTACCGTCAGTTTGTGGTTGTTGCTCAGATGCAAAGGTAGATTCACCGGCTGTGGGATCAGCACCCCAGCTGCTGGCTGATGACTAGCCTGGGGCCTTGCAGCTGCCAGCACAGCTGCTAGGATGCGTAAGGCCAACTCTCTCTGCTTGGTCACGCTGCTGCGAGCAAGCATGCAGGCCTCCTGCAGGGTATAGCCCTGTGGTGAACTGCCCTCTGACTGCCTGATACAAATCACAGCAACTCAGCAGCAACTATGAAGTGAGACAGCAGACACATAGGATCTGTGCATTGCCCATGAACCAGGTGCCCCCATGACAGGTGCTTGCTAGCACCATGCAACAGCGCATGAACTTGACAAGCATAACACCATACGTCTTGGTACAGATATCATCAGTATGCAACAGTATCCAAGTGGCCTGTTTGTTGCAGTATGAGTGACAGGCAGCCACCTGAGTATGTCCCTTTGTACGACCTGCTGACCATCACCAGGGCCCCTTGCAGCATCTGCAACTGCCTTCAGCCCTACAACCTGCCCTTCCAGTGAGAACCGCAGCCTGCTGACTATGTCAACATCTGCGCTGGCAATGCTGTTGCTGTTTGCTCCTGTGTCTCTCTCAGCTGATGGTGCATGCCGTTTACCTGCTATGCTGGTTTGCTTTGTGCCTGCCTTGCTTGTGTTGCCTGCTGTGCCTGCTGTGCCCGCTTTGCCAGCTGTGCTAGGTTTGACTGCTGAGCCTGCTTTGCTTGCATTTCCTGCAGCGCCATTTGATGCTGGTTGAGGCTCTTGAGCAGCTGTGGAAGCCTGCTTTGCAGCTGTGGTGGGATGAGCCCTAGTGGTGGCAGATATCCCTCCAGCAATGGCAGGCTGATCTCTGATTGAGGCAGCTTGAGGCATTGCAGCGTTCCTTTGCTTGGCAGCAGCCCGCTTTGCAAGGAAAGCTTGGGCTGAAGGTGACAACCTAGACATAAGCTCCAGCCTTGCCTCTTCAACTTCAGCAGGACTCATGTCCTTCACCAGCTGCCTGTTCTCTTCATCAATTCTGCGCCGATCAGCTGGGCTCACGTCAAGCCCCGTCACATTCTGATCGACAGCTGCAACAGCATCTGGTTTGTGATGTGTAACCGTGACGGAAGGTGGTGTGGCAGCTGATGCAGGAGCTGACGCAGAACCTGATGCAGCATTTGGCAATGGCATGGAAGGTGGGAGGCCAGATGTAGCATGGCTGTTTTGGACACTGTCAGCTGTTGGTGGGATAGAAGAAGATGACTCTGGAAGGGTGGCATTTGGGGCATGGCCTGGGGCCTGAGGAGTCTTAGGTTGCTGACGGCTCAGCGCAAACTGCAGCATGCAGGGCAGGTCAGTAATTTGAGTTTCAGTGCTGCGACATGAAGCTGTGCATACTAATGCATTTGAAAGTAGGCAGACACACAAGTCTAGGGAGGAATGCATGTCTAACATTTAAATCACCTCCTTGAGTGTGCACAGTGCGCACAGTGAACACATGAATGTGCCACATGCCTGAGCTACAGGGCAGGGATGCATGCCAATCTGCACTGCTTGTTAAATTTATCACCTTTGAGAGCTTTCTGTGTGTAGCCTTGGGAAATGCAGCGCCCCCTGCGGGAGCACTGGGAGGGGCAACATGTCCAAGTGCAGGCTTCTCCTGTACATTGGTCAGAATGCCCAGCATGCCTGGCAACAGCCCTACAGGAAATGCGTAACACACTTTGATCCAAGCAACTGAATTCCCAAGCTTGCAGTGGCAATATGCATGCAAGGGTCAACAGTGCAACAGTTGGCAGGAGCATACCACTGAAGTCATCTGAAGTGGTGCTACTTTGATTGGTGGTTGGTTGCTCATTGGGGGTTGCTGGCTTTGAAGCACAGGCATCTGCCTTACGCTTAATCCTAGTCGCCTTTGCGGCTGGCCTTTGTCGCCCTGACGCAAACTCGCTCTGCGTCGTTGCAACCAAAGCTCAAAATCGTACGTCAGCGAAGCGTACGCAGTCGTCAACGAAACACAGGTGCCACCAGTGATCACCGGTCACCTCAGCATACAACGCATCAACACGCAGAATTGTAGCTCTAAAGCAACACGCGCAAAAAGTTGATGCAGTTACACTGTGGTCCGGCAGGCTTGCCTGCAAACGGAGAAGCTCTGCCTCATCGTCGCTGTCGGGAAGTTGCGCAGAGGGTCTCGGTTTTTCTCGCAAACCTTGCAGTCGGTCTTCATCCATGACTTCAATGTCTCGAGGAAGCAGAACGTCAGCACGGCAACAGTCCCGCTCGTCCGCCCAATGGACTTGGTATGCAGTATGCGCATGCCAGGGGCGCTGTCGCCAATAGGGCAAGGGCGAAAGCAGCCGACCGGGAAGCTGATGGCCTAGACACACCCCGTGCACTACAACAAGTCTATTCAACCTAGCACACTACATAGTACGTTGCGCCGTTCACGCCGTTCTCATATCAGGGCTGGGTCAGTTTGATTGAAGTTTAAGAAATTTCCAAGTAGAGTAGGCCAGACAAGCCAGAGACCTGATCAGTGATCAGCTCGACATCCGCCTGCTCCCGGAGGTACTGCACTGGGCTTCTGATCAGCAAGCAAACAATTTATAATATTATGGGAGTCCAACGACTTAAATTTTGACAGGCTCGAAGCTGTTCTGACAACCCGCCAATACATTCGCAGGCTATGTACTGCCGCTTTGCGACTGAAAAGCAGGCAGGGTGACTGCTTTCTCTGCAAGATGCCGCAGACACACGCTGATCTTGCCAGACAGATGCTAAACTCGCTGCTCGAGAAGCGGCCCAGCCTGGCAACAACACACGAAGGACGCTCAGAGCTGGCTATAGTTGTGGCACATGTGTTAGAGCAAATCTGCCAAGTCCAGCATTGGTTTGGACCACAGCATGAAGGCGCTGAGCAGGACTTGTGCTAGTCAGGATGCTGGTGCCATTCCTGCGCCACGGCGTCAAAGCTGCGTGTATCTCATGCAGCCGGTGCCAAAGCAAGGCAGATACAGCACTTGACATGCTTTGCCCATGGTTGTTGCCAAAACATGGAGAAGTTTTGGCTGATTTAGCTGACGATCTGCTTGTCTCTGGTAGGCGCTACTATCTGCAAAGCTGCATACATATTTGGCAGGGCTAAGCAGGGCCCTGAGCAGATTTATGCTACCCAGTGCACATTGTTGATTGCTTATGTAGCCAGCCTAATATACACCACCCCCAATGCAAGGCATGTCTGAAATGAGTGCTCTGGGCTTGCCAACGAGGCAATGGTGTGCTTGTAAGCATGTTTGATGCCGATGTTGCCTTGGATCCCATGGTCCAGGCTGGCACTGTCCGTGCTACTGCTATGCTGCTGCTTGACATGGTGCAGCTTCACAGTCAGCCGACAGGCTCCTCCAAACAGAGCATAACAGCTATTGGGCCACAGAAGATTGTTGCCTTTGTCTCAATACCTGTGCGCACAGCATTCACGGTGAGCATGATCTCACAAGCATGATTATGTTCATTGTGGTGTCTTGTGAACGTCTCAATACACAAGTGCACAGCTGGCGGTATGTCATATAGCATTTGACACAGCATGGTGATGTCAAAATGTTCAAATTTCTATGAGATCCTTGTTCGGTATAAGATTCTTGAAGTGGCTTTGTTGTGTACAGGTGGGCTGTGAGGCTTTGGCTGCCTTAGAGTGGTCCATGCAGCATGTGGCTGGACAGATATGCATGACCCATGTCCTAGATCTGCTTCTTGCTGTTGCCTCTCCCCTCATGGACCCATCTGTAGACGTCAGTCAGATCTTATGTGTGGGCCTGCCAGCCTTGCCACACTGTGTGGGCATCCCCCAAGTACAGACTACAAAGTTGCTCAAGAGCTGCTGGGCCTTATGCTGGACCGGCTTGCCACAGACTCCAGCCTCGATCTGCTGCCTGCTGCTGCCAAGCTTGAAGGAGCTTTGCAGGCGCTTGTAAAGGCTGTGTGTATGTTTCTCCTGGACCCTCCAAATCCAATTGCAGGCAAGGACCATGCCTCACGACATGGCCTGGTCATGAACTGCTCACACTCATTGCATTGTGCGCTTGAGCACCAACCATACTTTGTTTGGTCACTTGCATCGTCTGCTGTTGTCTCACTGGGTTGTCAAATCAACAGAATGGAGCAAATCTTAGATTTGTCTGCCTGTGAGCCTTGCAATGTTCTAACTTTTGGCTTTGTCTATTTGCAGCTACTCAACAGCACGACGAAGAGCTAGGGCATCTTCAAATGGAAGCTATCTATGCCATTTTGCACATCCAAAGCACTAGGGCATGCGTCGGCAACACAGCTACTAAGGAAATCCTTGTAGCGCTGAGTGATCTTGTCCAAGGCGCAGCATCCGCTGGCGCAGGCCCACCTGTGAGCATTCTGCAGAACTGTATGGCATGCATGGGTCTGATAGCTGGTTGGCGCAACTTTGCCAAGAGACAGATCACAGGCCAGGCGCTCTCTTCATGGGTTCTGCTGACACGCATGGTTTACGTTGCTGAAGGTAATTGCCTACTCATACCTGCCTTCCCTGTGTTCTTAAGCTTGCATGCATTAGCAAAGGTGTACAAGTGGTCAGCTGTCTGCAGGCAGTGTCATTTGCAAGCAGCCATGCTTTCACCATCTGATATGCCAGTTGCTGTTGCTTTGCTGCCCAGAGGCCATCGTCATCCGCAAACCCACATGTAGAATCTCCCTGAAACCCACCCTGCAGGACCACCAGGACCGGACACGCTGCCTTGTGCAGCCACATGCTGCCTGCAAGAAACCATGATGTCAAGCAACACTTGCTCTGTGAGCCGTGTAAGTGCATGAACCACTGCTTGTGTATGAAGCTGTGAGCAGTTTTGCTCTTGTCGACACGTGAAAGCTGCTCAGATACCATCGTGTGCCTTGATAGTTGCAACACCTTAGTGCTGCTGTGTTGAACACCTCTGCGTCATGACATGGCATGATTGTCATGCTTGCTGTGCATTGCAAAGTCTGTGTGCATGTATCAGATATGATATGTAAAGTACTTGTACAAGCACCTGCTTTTCAGGAGCATCTTCCTGAGCATAGAAGCTAGTTTCAGTTCGTTGAGGCAGCAGACAGGGCAGCTTGCGACCCACTGCTATATAAGGTTTTATCATGACAGCAGCCACAATTTCCTCAGCGATTGTCTGGGCAAATATGACACCACAAGTCTTTGCAGGTCAGTTACACTGTTCCCAGTCACCATCTACCCAGTTGACATCTACCCATTTGCCAGTCCCCCCTGTCTCATGTGCTTTGGTCAGTGACTGAAATGTACTTTTGAATTTGATCGCAACCCAGTTTGAGCGCACAGGACAGACAGTTTCATGCTTTTAACATTGCCTCTAATTTAACAGCTTGTGTTTTGCTCAGCAGGATTGTGCTATCTCTTGTTGTCCATGCCGATTGACCGTGTCAGTCATGAATCTTCAGTATCTTGTTTACAATCACAGGCCATCTTTGCTAACCACATGTGGTGCCCAAGTCTTGGTTGACAACCTGGTCAATCAATCAGAGCTATGCAAGGACGCACCCACAAAGTCAAGCCAGCCAGCTCAAAGCTCAGGCCTCTCACCACCAAATTGGCTGTGGATGAAAGCACGCAACCGGCCTTCCAGACAGCCTTGGTGGAGTGCATCATGATAACAGTTCTGAGCTCGTGCGAGTCCCCAAAAGGACTGATCTACTTTGTGCAGAGCATGCACTTCACACCCATGTTTGCCAGATTCACCAGAGCACTTGCCAAGGCTAGCACACATCTTTGCAGCACACCAGATCATGACTGGAGCAGGCAGAGCATGACGTCAGTGACGCCCGAACTTCATGTTCGAGTTTGTGTGCAATTGCTGGGTAAGCATGTACACTTCATGATGCTCACTTGTTGTAGCCATTTGTAATCTCATAGTGCAGCCCATTAGCCAATTAGATGCCAAGTCATCCTTCTTGAAACTTACATAAGCTCATGATGTTCTTGCCTGCATGACATGCCTGAAATGCCACCTTGGTGTATGTTGAAGCAAAGTTTGAGGAAGCACAGTGTGACACAGTTCGCCAGATCTGGGCTTTGTGACTTCCAAAGCTTTGTCAGATGGCTGGTGCCTTTGCAGTTGCTGCCACTCCCATGGATGGCCTAATACAAAGTAGAACTGAAGCAGCCTTTGGAGAGCCACCCTGCATGTTCTCGCTGAGACACGCATCGCGTTATCATTTTGAGACTTGTACGTCTGCACAAGCCAGTCCAGGGATGAACAGACATACCAGGCACCTGGTTCTCAGCAGAAGGCGCAAGGGCAAGAGCAGAAGCCGGTGTGGTGTGCTGCCGACTGATGCCATAGGGACATCAAACTGTTCAAACACAGCTACAGCTATAGCATGGACAAGAGGCGCTTTTGTTCATTACTTAGAGAATCATACACGCAGACAGAGAAGAACACTCCCTTTTTTCTGACATTAGTTGTCCAGAGCATCATCCCTGCCAGCAGAGCCCGGTGTGGCTGCTGCCGACTGATGCCAGAAGCTTCAAGCTGGCACTCAATAGCAGCATGCACATGCTTACACAACTGCTTCAGGTATACTCCTAAGCTCTTATGCTTGACACTAACAGTTGTTATGTACAGAATTGATTGAGTGTCATGCATATTAGAGTGCTTCGGTGATGTCGCATGTCTAAGATATAGGGTATGCATTCCTGCAAGGCAAAAGCGGTAAGAGACACACGACATCACTGTCATGTCACGCTCGTTGGTCCAATGTGCAGTATAGATCGTCCGCCACACACTCTCTGTGCATCTGCCAAATAGAAAGGGCACTTGCTCAGCTGATGCAAACTCTCGCTGCCACATGCAGATTGTAGCGTCTGCAGGGCATGTGCCTGATTCTAGTCACAGTCTACTGTCGCGCAATCGACGCTTGAGAGGCAGCACAGCCGCTTCATGCAAGCAGTCAGATGCCTGCCTTTACTACAGGCAAGTGCGAAAGCATGTGATGAGATGCCTACCTCCTCCATCCGTGACCTTGAAGCCAGGCTGTGTAGTCTGTTTGCGCTTCAGGTGGGTGGTTCACTCTAGGGCAGTGTGCAGGCAAGAGCACCGCTGCAGGCATATATTGATTGCTAATTACTCATATTTTACTGTGATGCTGTCGACAAGCGTGTTGCATAGTACGAAATGGTGTGTCCGCTACCGCATTGACACTCGCCATCATCTACCCACATTCAGTAACCAATCCCGGTAACAAGATTACCGGTTGATGCATGCAGACGATGCACCATTCATCCCAGCCCTGCTGCACAAGAGTTTGTGAGCTGCGATCACTGAGTACAAACCTGGCGAGACAGCATTGCAAGCAGCTGCTAGCTGAGGAGGAATCTAAGCCAGGAGCAAAGACAGCTTCAAAAAGCCAGAGCAGCGTCTAGCAGCAAAAGAGCGCACCACAAGCATCACCCAACTAAGGCTGGCCTGGCTAGGACCCACGTGATCGCAGCCTGAGGCATGTGACACACTACGATACACTAAGCGACAAGACACCTTGGACAAGTGTCCAGTAACAGACACTGGCGGATTTGCTAAGCTGATTACTGAAACGCTGCCAGTCCAGCTAGTCCTTCCCAGCTGGATCCATGCAGACTGCGCAAGAAACTACAGCGCAGGTCAGTTCTTCAGCCACATTTGCGCACTGACAGTCCGTCAAGTGCTCGCAGATGCAGCACCAGCTGAGCTGCAGCAATCACAAAGCTGACAGTCTCTGCCAGATGCTGCATAGCCCGATGCATGTGCTGAGGCTCTACAGGATCAGCTTCACCTAGCACCAGCATGCTGCAGCTCCTCAGGGATGCTCAGAAAAAGTCTCTGACAGCCAGAATAACCCACTCAGACCTGCCAGTACACGGCTGCACATCAAAGCCCTTCCTCTGCTCAGACCGACCCACATTTAGTATGAAGAAGAAGAAGTCAACACACACCCACCCTCATGTACATCAACTCACAGTGGAGACCGACTGACTTGCAAGAGGCTTTACTTTGACGAAGTCGATCAGCGCTGACAGTCATCAGTAAGGCAAGTGCCTAGCTGCAGCAGATACTCATGCTTGAGACCGCATAGCAAGCAGCAGGCCTTCCAGACATCACAGCTCAGATACAAAGCATGCAGACCATTTCCTCGGCAGTCTCTGTGTTTCCGCGCTGACACATATGAGTGATCTGACCACTGGAGCTGCTGCATGCTGCCAACCTGCTGCGATTTTTGTCATCAGAGGAGCCAGAAATGAATTGCTGTATAGCACGAGTCGTACAGGTAAACGTCTTACCTGTATAACAGACCAGGATCAGCCAGTATTGCTTGACTGTTGTGTCTCCATAGGTCTCAGATGACTGAGCTCTGCTCCGACATTCACACAATGCTTCCTCACACTTGCCATGAGAGTGCCAGGTCATGATGCAAGACCCAGTGATGCAGGCTGATAGTCAGCACACACGTTACGAGAGGATGCAATGACAACATGGCTGCGGAAGCAGCATCATATATCACACAGTCGTCTGGCCAGCTGCTCAGCACACACGTCGTTCGTTTTCCATCTTGCTGTGATTAGTGGCGCATGATCAGGCTTGGTGGAATGCATGCATAGAGTCTGATACTGCCGCTCGCCTATGTAGCAATGCAGTATGCTCTGCGCTATGACCCGCCGGTTATGCTGTCAAGACAACGAGTATTGTATGCTGCCATTTTCCTGACACTGCATGCTTTGCAACCTCTCTCATGACAGCAACTGGGCGATGGCGTGTGTGACTGTAGTCATCTTCGCTTCACGAACTCATACTTGAAGTATCGTGTGGTCCACAAATTCATTCAGTACGCTCATAGGCGATAACGCTCGACCCGTAACGCATTCACGGCCGTCACTACGAGCTCAAATAGGGTCAACGTCTGATGGTACATTCAATATGCGGTCTGCTAATGAAAACAAAAAGTCTCCAAGACAGCAACAGAAGACTTCCCCAGGAGCGGCCGAAGCATCTACACAGGCGAAGGATATGCCATGTTAGAGTGCGCTTACTGCGCCAGCAACCAGACAGTGACGACGACCTCGTGGACTAGACATCCTTCCAGCTCCTGCCGTCACGGCTGGAAGCAGACGCTATGAGGCCACTGCTCGTGAGCGTACTGACAGTCTTCACTTTGCGTAACCTCGTCAGCAACGGTAGTGACAGCCTAACAGAGCCCTCAAGGTGACGAACTCAACTTGCTACAGCTGTCGGCGCACAGCCAACACACGACAGCGTCACCCACTTTGGGCTGAGCCTCCGCGTGACCGATACACATCACGCTGCATCGTCTAGATGACGATGTTGATGATCGCAGTGCCAGTCGGGGCGGACGAAGCGCTTCCTACTACTGATAGCTGCAGATCAGCCCATGAGCTGACTGCGACTGTTCAGACCTGCGCAATTTGCCGAAAGTCCCTGCTGCGAGCCTGCGACAGGCTGCGAAGGGCACGGCAGCTCACGCGCGCGACCTGGCGACTCGAAGGTTCGCTAGGCTCGTTCATGCATGGCGACCACGCAGCTGCGGTGCGAACACAGGGCCTCTCAATACCCACAGGTATGTTGTTTTTAAATTCTTCTGCAGCAGCCACAGTGCCACTAAGGTCTACTCTGCGTCAGCAGGCGCATCAACCCAGAGCAAGCCTCAAGAACTGGAATGCATGCAGGCGTACGACAGATTAGGCAGCTACGCGTGTCAAGGCTCGCTTGCAGACCTTATGGCGAGATGCTCACAGCACCGCTCTCGAGGTGCAGATAAGCAGCTCCGAATGCAAAAACATGACCCTCACACCAAGAAGAAAGCGAAGCCTGACCAAAGCTGCACAGATCGCATGCTGAAGACTGATGCTGCGCAGCTAGCGAGATACACGGCGAGCCAGCAGACCACATGACAATGTCTCGTGAACGCCTCATCAGACTTATCAACGCACACGAGCACAAGTCAGCGTTTGCAGTAGGCACAGCGTACATGATCGCTGTTCCTGTCCGCATTCACCTCGACCCCATATACAGGCACGTGCTGTGAGGAGCCACTTTCAGATGCGTGTGCTGCCTTGTACATTGACTGCTCCATGCTGAGCCCATAGCAGCAGCGTCTATGAGGCACGAGTGTGCAGAGTACACTAGCATGCATGTCTCTGACATGGCATATCAGCAGCCTGCCAGCTGTTGCTATCCACCGTATGCCGACATTTGCTGCATTGCATCATGTCATGCCTTCCAGTACAGACATTTAGTTATACGCTGACACGCAGATGTCTTGATGGTGGAGATCAGAATTCTTCTGGAGAGCCCTGCCTGCTGCACGTCTAGCCATCAACCACTGTAACTACCAGGACTGCAGATAGCGGATCAAGAAGACAACCAGCAGGCAAGGCTGACCCCGACTTTGAAGCCACTCACGGGACCCAGGTCGGCTTCACACGACCAAGGTATAGACATTGAATGCTCCTCACCAATCAAGCACTTGCAGTTAGCCTCAGCTACAGCTATGCTCTCGACCCATATGGTCTGGCCGACACTGGCATACTACTGACATTCTCATTGAAGTGTGATCGCCAAAAGGCTGTTGTCTTGTTTCGTTCTTTCTTATCCGCCTCGCCGTCGGGTCTCAGTTCTGCTCCCAGTCGTCATAACCTTTTGGCTTGCGCACAGTTGAGCTATGTTGTAGACAGCAGCTCATTGCACGTGTCGTGTGACTGCTGTGGGGTCTGCAAGCTGTCTTGATGCACATGCATACACCATTGTCTCTTGTGCCAGCATCACATTAGGCATGAGTCATGCTGCCCTCTGGTGTGGTGCCTTGTGCAACCATGACTACTGCCACATCAAGATGCTATACAAAACGCATCTCATTTCTTAGAGCCTCTTGATGTTGCATGTCACTCGTGGCACAACGCACTTTGGAGAGAAACAAAAAAAGTTTGGCAGAGATGTCAAATGTACAATTTCACATATTTAGTGGCTCCATCATGGCGGCATGGGTAAATGTACAGCTGTAGTATAGTAAGCCCAAAAGAGCATAGTCTGCCTACAAAGCAGAGGCTGGAAGTATGTGACACAGGGATTCGACCCTTGCTATGACCGTAGCTCTCGTCATTGAGTAGATAGAGAGAGTTTCTGCAGTGGTATGGGTGAGCATGGGAAGGTCACATGATACGGAGCTCATCCACACTGCAACATGTCGGGGTGTCACTCAACGAATTTATAGATGTCATGTGCCTTTTTGTGGTAGTTCCGCACGTACCCAGCTGCATCACGAAGCGAATTTTTCTCATTTTTATCATCATATCATGTCCAGTAGTGGCGCTGCCAACATGCCTAGACATGCAGCATGCTCTTCTGTATGCTGCAAATGCCAGGGCCAGTGCACATGTGATCCCTGTTAAAACACACAGCGCAATCTGAGGACATATGTCATATCATGCAGATGTGCAGCAGAGTTTCTCATGGTGTTACACAGGTGCTCCAGTATCGACTGCCATGCGCAACATGGCTCTCAAAGCTCATCCTGCGTCTCCTACAATTCACCCAGAAGGAAACAAGGGCAGAACTCCATCACAGGCAAGCAACGTTTCATGGAAGACTTGGACCTGGGGAAGACGCATCATGATGACGAGGAGCTGACACGAACGGGGCAAGAGGGTGAAGCAGCAGCAGCCTGCTGAGCATCAGGCGCTGTTTGATTGCAACTGTGATGACCACTTCAGAATTGGAATGAAGATCACCAGGTATGGGACGCTTTGGGTTTAGCATTAGAGTCTGCAGCTGTCTTCTGCATGGCCATCAAGCATCAGGCATAACTCCAAACGTCTTGTCAGCTGTTATGCTTTCATTTACATGGGTGCGTCGCCTGCTTGAAACCTGCATCATGGGTGAACTTCAGATGCACTGTTTTGCATGATCTAGCTGTAGAGCGATAATGAATCATAGGATCAATAAGGACTCATTTCAATCATGGGAAGTGATGATGTTTTGTTCGCGTTCGTCAGACTTGCTGTGGTCCTCAGGGACTTGGCGTCGGCACTGTTGAAGAGTATACACCACCCATAGCCTGAGCTTCCCCTACCACACAAACCATCAATCAGTTCTGTGTTACATCTTCAATCATGTTTTTTCATGTTCAATCATCAATCAAGTCTGTGTCCATGTCCACTGTCTATGCTGAACCCATGAGCTGGACGATGTTCTTGCTCTGTCGGCCAATCATCACTTGTTTGCTGTGCAGTGAAGCTGCAGCACGATATTGCGTGCAAGGTAGGGCTGTGTGCATTTGTTCTGCCCAGATAGCTTAGCCAGATTGCTCTGTGACATGTTATTCTGCTACTGTTACCTACCTGTATGTCTGTCTGAAGCTATGCTAGTGGCTGGTGCAGGGGCTCTGTTCGGGCTGTATTCAGATTTCTACGAGTCTGACATCATTGTGGCCTCCCCACTGGCTTTAGCCACCAAGCTGACTGAAGATGAAGAAGAAGGTGAGCCCTCTGATGTGCACCTTGTTCATAGATAGCATGGCATGAGTCATCACATCCGCACTGCCATTGGCAAACTGCCCTTTTGTCTTTCCCCATTGTAAGTTGCGCATCTTACTGAGCAATTGCATATGCGTGTTGCACACAAGCATGTGTAGTCAGCTGTGCATCTTTGATTGTTTCAAACTGTGACTGGGCAATACTGCGTGAGCATGTCACAGCAACGACAGGCATCAGCAGCTGCAGAACAGTCGCTTACAACCGCAGACCAATTGCACACAATTTAGAGACTGCTAGCCTGGAACAGGTGCAGTTTCCTCAGCTTGAGACACGACGAGTCAGTAGCACGAGTATGCCTATGCAATGCCTATGCAATGCAGGCGGCACCGCTGATTTCTTGTCATCTATTGAAGTGCTGCTGGTGGACCGGTTGGATGTTCTCCAGATGCAGAACTGGGCGCACATGACAACAGGTGAGTCTTGCCATCACACGACTGGACTGCAAGTTTCTTTTTTGCTGAGGGCATCAATTCTGTTCATGCATGTCAGCGTGTGCAATCTGTGCATGCTTGCTAGTGCATTGGTCAATGAGCCACGAGCGTGTTTCGGTCGTCACGGGTAGGAGTCATTTGCCCAGAGGCTGGCTGTCATCAGGAATGTGAGTGTCTGCATGCCTACAGTGCGCACATTGTGACTTCTAGTGATGGCTTTGAGGGTTTTCTTACTTGTAGTGATGGGTTTGAGGGGGTCTAGTGGGGTTATGGTAGTTTCTTTCGTGCGTTGTGCTAGGGCTCCTCTGGCCTTCTTGTGGTCATACAGCGAGTTTCCGCAATTGCATACAGCGACGGCAGCCCTTTGGGGCATGTGCACAACAGCCCCATTGTGTCCATGCCATTGCAGCGATGCACCAAAATGGCGCACATCTAACACATTTCCCACCATTTGCTCATTTGATTGCAAGCTTACAGAAAGCAACTGATGGACTCTCTATATGACCCCTTTAAGCGATGTCTAACACCAAAGCAGTGACCACATGGGTAGATGTAGCCAGCAGCTGGTGACTCTAGATCTTGCATAGAACAGGAACTGGGTGCAACACTGTTCAACTCAACAGCTGAAGATCCTTTGCTTGTGTATGAGGCAACTGGTCCTGATAGGGACAGGGAAAGGATCCTGGCTGTGGATCTGGTCTTGATACATAGCCAGGGCCCTTGCCTGTCTGTGTGTTCAAACCGGCCTCTGCCTTTGGCCTGCATGGTACATGCCCATGTTCATGCAGGAATCGAACTGGGCAGTTGTAGTGTATGTAGTGCACATTTCAGACCAGCCCGCTGGTGCCTCGTCATGCCCAGCAACACCAACAGGAAGTGCTGTGTACACCGAGCAAGCATCTGGCAGCATAAGCTACGCACCCAGCGTCTCTCCCCCCATTTTGGTGCAATCAGGTCATTTACTGTCTTTGATGTGCAGTTCTGGAAGCTGTAAATCAAGTTTCCAAAGGCAGCATGGAGTTGACATCATGAGAGTGCGTGAGTGGTACATACTCAGGTCACGCCAAGCGGCACAGACAGACAATCCTGCTGAGCAGCTTTGCTACGCTGAAGCTAACGCACTCTTCAACAGGATGTGCGTCAATCATGCTGGCAAAGCAAGGCTCAAGGTCTCATATAAGGTCCGTCTGACATGATCCTCTCTGCTGTATCTGCTGCATGATGTCATGCATTGCTTGACTGTGGCTCCTGCTTCAAAATGCTCCTGCTTTGAAATGCTCCTGCCCTAGGAGTATGACTCTTTGCATGTTGTGCATGCCCTTTATTGTTCCTCAGCATGCTCTGTGCTGTGAGCACCCTGCAGCAACCTCTTGCAAGGCTTCCTGCTCGTTTCTTTGGACCCTGTGGGGAGTATGTAGATCCCTTTGGGATGTTTGTTGACAATTTGGCGTGCCATGCAGCACTACTGTACACAGATAGCAACATCCAGTATGAGCCAGTGTTGCATGCCTGGTGGGTTGTAAGAATTCTGTTGTGGTTTTGCAGGGATATTGGGGCACACATTGAGTCCAGTCAGGCAACTGTTTGAGAGCATCGCGTCCCCCAGTGCAGCTGCTGATGCAGAGTCACGCTTCCAGCACTTCAAGAAGCATGTCTGGTTGCGCCATCAAGGAATCTGGCTCCTCAGGTAATACCTGCTGTTATCTGTGTAAGCAGCTGTCACGTGTTGCTTTGGTGCTCTGCTTGTTTGTGGCTGCGCTGCACACTGCTCTGCTGTCGATCTTTGCTGGATTTTGCTGGCTGTTTGTTGCGGAGCAGTCCTTGCAAGCATGCTGTGCATGCAGCTTTTGTCAAAGACGCAAGTTCAGCCCTGTAGCCTTCAGCATTAGCACAGGTATGCTGTCTACCAATGGCAAGCTCCTGTCTAGCAATGGCAAGCAAAGAGCTCACCTCTGTGGTGCTGTACAGGGCAGCTGGTCTTTGTGCGCTCCTACTTTGACTTTGTAACGGCTGCGGAACTTCCTGAAAGAGGAGGGGGCGTCCTTTGTGGGGCTGTGTGAGTACACCAAGCACTCTGACGTGTCACGCGCGGTCGCTCCAACTTCTTCCATGGCCGGCGACGTATCATGCTATAGACACCGAGAGAGCTCACTTCTATCACCGTTACAGACTGAGAGGGATCAAGGTGAGCTGATTCCTGAGTCAAGTTGCTTACTGGTTTTCATGTGCTTGTGCTATGTTGTAAGCAAACTGGAGTTAGAGGCAGGAAGCTTACAGTCCGGCATTGGCCAACAACAGTGCTGAAATGACGCTGCTATGACTGAGAGATCACAGCCGCGACGAATCAAGCCTTTGCAGCATACACAGCGTGATCTTGGTCTGACACATCTATGCTACGTGTTTCCTTGAAAGGTTGGACACATGTTTAATGTGTCTCATCTGTTCTAGCTTGTGGTGCGTTTGGGCTGCCAAGTGAACGTACTTACGGCACCGTCACCATACCTCATCTGCTCATATGCATGTCTTAACACTTGATATGATGCTGACATTGACGTCTGTGCAGGATGCGCTGTTTTATCAGCTGTCCGAGCATCCATTTCTACTCTGAGCTTGTTGGCTGTCTGGAGGAAGCATCCAGCACAGCAGCAGTGGTGGACATGCTACAGTGACTGTCTGTTCAACAAGTTAGTATGAGTCTACAATGCATAGAGTAGTAGGCAATGCACGGTGCACTAAGATGCTCAATCAGAATCTTCCACTTTTCTGTATTGCTGATGATGATGATGATGATGATTGATGATGATATGATGTCTGTTACATCAGTTGCATTACAGTGTGCACTGCCAAAAAAGGGTTTCGGTGTACAGCAGCAGGAGTCCTCTCTGTCGTTAAGCCACTCTGGACAAGTACAAGACTTCTGCAGCTCTGTGCATTCCCAGAAGACGTTTGCTGACGAAGCGCAACTCTTTTGCAACCTGTTTCCTCAATCTGAATCACGGTAGAATTGCAGAACTGCAAGTCCTGAGACCTGGCCAAAATCCATGACTGTAAGACATGTGACCAGCTATCCAGCAGTTGGGCAGCAGTATGCTCCTTCGGTTCTTCACGAACGCAAATACATGAGATCCTTTGCACAGCGAGGTCATATGCTGTTTTCAAGTTCGTTGTAGACTGCCTTGATGTTTTCCACATTCGACCTTATCTTCTTCTATATGTGATCAGACTTGCTGGCTGGCTAAAGCATTGTAAAATATTTCTTCTTCTTCTATCGTATCTGGCGAGTCGCGTTTCCGAAAGCAAAATCGTGAGGTATGTATGCAATGCTATATATCAAGGAGTTAAACAGACATCGTAATCAAGTCCTGGTCCATACTTGGTTATGCTGACTTTTTGTGACATCAAGCGGAACAGCCAGGAACCAGAAGCTGGGCAGTGGATATGCAGGGTCAGATGACCCCTTGAGGAATGAATTACAGTAGTTGGCCGAAATTCAATTGGTTTGCTGCAAACACTGGAGCTGCAGCAAGCCCACAAAGACGTAAAGGGCGCATACTGACCATAGTCTGGGTCAAGCCTGCCCAGAAAGGTCTCAAGCTCTGCTTCACTTGCAAAGCGAGCCATGTTCAGAATTCTGCACAAAGCAAATACCTTTGGTCAGTTCCGATAAGATCTGCAACTTTGCGGTAGTTTCTTGGTTGGCATATACAGATGGAACAGCGATGGTTGAACTTTATTTTTTCATGCCTCAGGATAAGATCAGCATCACGCAAGGGTGCACCTCTCATGAAAAAGAGGACACTTGTCTGTCATCTATATCAACCATACATGCATGATTGGCTTCCAGAGCTGTGCAGCAGAACTGAATTCCTCTGTCCACAGACCCTCTGTGTATTTTGTATAGATCAAGTTGATGGGACTGAGGTACTGCTCTACTGCTCTCGGTACTCCTCTCAGGTACTTGGCCTAATAAGCATCCCTGTCATAGCAGCATATATCTAATTCACATACCATGTCAGCGCCACAAGCTTCAGAACATACAAGCACGGCAGCGTGTGCAGCTGTAGTATTGCAGTTGTTGGCACAGTGTGTTGCAAAAGGCGGTATGGGACACACAGCTCAGGATTTCCGGCGACATATGAGACATCAACAAGCTTTGCAAGGTTTTGCAGGTGCTGCACAAACATCATACCTTGCTATGCACCTTATGGCCCAGGTCAGCACATTATGTATCGCTGGAGCGTGCTGCTGCTGCAGTTCAAGTCATGGGCTTGCTGATTAGGCAAGCACCCACCTGAAAGATCTGACAACAGAACGAGCGGGGAAATCCTTATGTAAACACATTGCTTATAAAGAACTTTGTTTATCTCTACCTACAATTTTACACAAAGAAATCACTTCATTTCTACACAAAGAAATTCCTACACAATCTTCACATTCACACACACTTCAATCAGATGCAAGCTCTGCATACAAGCAAATCAAGGAAGTCAGATCAGAAACTCATCGTAGAAAACTGTACAGGAAAATTCATTGTACAAGTACAGTCTGATATATACACGACTGCAAGCACAAACGCATTTTCGTTGCATTCTTTCAGATCAGTCCACCAAGTGTGTCCGCTGCTCGGCAGGCAGACAATCTCTATCAGGCAAGCAACATGCAGTCTCATGGCGGCTTGAGCTATGATAGTAACTTGTTCCGACAGAGACACCAAGCTGGCAATTTCCCAAGACAAACACAGAATGAGCCTATGGTTGGCTGGACTGTGTGCACCTTGCACACACTTATTAGAATGTTCGTTGCTGCTTTGCATTGTACACCTCTATGCTATACGCCTGCATTGACTAGGAACCACGAGCTAGCTTTTGAGACACATCCAGTCCCTCGTGTGCCCCATCGGTGTGGTAGTCCTCAAACTCCAAGAAAGTCGGTTTCCAGTTGTGCCTGATGGCAAACTTCCTAGCCTGCCTGGCTTGAAAGTTCAATACTCTTCTGAAAGGTCTTTGCAATGAGCTGGGTGCAAACTCAGTGGCTGTTGGTCAATGTGCTGGAAGGTCAAATGCTGAGGCGCGTTTTGGTGGCTCCACCCATTCTGCCCCCATCTTGTGGGGTCCTACATCGCTCATCTTCCTTGTCAGAATGTTTGGATCCAAGACATTTGCTATGACTGGTCAGAATCCTTGTTGTATGTAAAGCAAAGCCTGAAGAATCAAATGCCCACTCCAATGGCTTCCATAGGGGCAAACCATTCCTGGTGTCATTGACGTCCTTCACAACCCAGTAAGTGCACACATTCAGCCCACTCCCATTTAAATAAATGGAGAGGCAATCACTGTGGATGACGTAACTTGTCATTGGTCAACAGGCCACCAGCACTGACCATGATCCAACGCGTCATATGCAACTTTGACTCCTCTGCTGAAGCGCTTTGCGCCTGAATTCATTCTTGCATGTGACCTTGCCTTCTGTGTACATAAACGGTCCATTGTTATGTGTTGTTCAGTTGTAGCAAGCGCATGATGTCATCCAGCTTCTCTCCACAATGACTCTGTCTTCAGTCGTGCCTGCATGCACTAACCACGCATGAGATTCAGGGAATATCTTCACATCAAAAAGCATACCACTTTGCATACATCTCAATCCAGCACAAAGTGATCACAGCATACTGATAAGCCAAGCTTGGAAAATAGGAGCATGCCCAATGTGATCATCAAGTACATGTAGTTCAGGTGAGCTTGAATACATGCAATTATGCAGATGTGAAGGCCCATTCAAGACAAAAACTCATGGTGCAGCATCCTTGCATTGCCCTTGTTTTTGGCGCAGCTATTGGGCACCTGTCCAAAAAGAATACGCTCTTGGGTTGGCTGCCTGTGCCGTATGCAGCTAGGTAAGAGTGGTGTGCAGACTCGTGTTGACAGCTAGTACTTGATTTTGGGCGGAAAGTGTAGATCCCTTGCAAGAGTGGTCCTGGAGTTCGGGCCGTGTGAAGACGTCGGTACTGCTGGGCTTCAGCAACACATCCTTCACCCCAGACCTTTTCACCATGGAGCTGATAAACTCTGCTGCATTACCAGTCTCAGCAACAGTATCAAAAGTGATAATATCGCCCTGTCCTTCTTGTTGCACTGTAATAGCAGCCATTGACGACCTGACAAACTTACGGACGACGTTACGGGCAGTGATTACTACCAGTCAGTAGTGCGTCAGATCACACGTGGCAATGTTTGAGCTTTGTGCAAAGATGAGTGAAGCCCCAGGTAAGCTTCAAGAAATAGAGTTGCAACAAGTGCAGGTATGTGCAGCAGATAGGAGCAAAAGCATTTGCTTTTTCGAAAGAGCAAGCAGAGAGCAGACAGTGCTCACCTGCCACCAGGCTGTTGTACAGCCAAATGATTGTACCAAGCTGCCAAATGTTACTGAAAGTTTGAGTGTGACATAAACCAGTCACAAACATTCCTGCAGCAAGTGGTGCCAAGCTTGAGCAAACGCGTAACCTGACGTGTCGGTTGTCAGCTAGCCTACAACCTGCAGGGTACATTTTGCTTCGACGAGCTCAACTGTAGGCAAGGGCTGATACGGCCGTCTTACAAAGCGCCAATGCTCCAGGGGTCTCTCTGTGCGCAAACTGGGCGACAAAGAAAGGACATTTCGTCAGGTCGCAAAGAACTGCAGTACGCTTCTAGCTCATCTACCGTCAGGCTGGAACATGCTAAGTTAGCAGGACTCTGAAAGCCTGTTCTTGTCATACGTACGCGTTATGCCAAATGCTTTACAAGAGTGCTGTAAGACGACGACTGAACCGCAAAAGCCCTGTGCATTCTCTCTCTCTCTCTATAAGTGTGTGTCTCAGTGCCGTTCTGTCGCTTTCCGCTACTGGTCACATCATTTACCAGCCAAAGTCTGACAGGCTGCCAGAACATCATGCAAGATGCAGATATTGACGCAACAGCAACACGGCAAACGCTACCGGCAGCGAGACGTTGATCCCCAACATTGGTCTGATGGCTTGCTACTGGGGCAGGTGCTGCGGGTCGAGACAAACGACAAGACGTATGCACCCACACCGGGAGCAGGCGCACACGGGGACACCTCAATAGTAGATGTCTCATTGAACACAAGCAACAGCAAATCCAAGGAGGCGACCACGTGACAAAATATAACTATTCGAAGCATTTGATTACCTTCGGCTCTTTTGAATGTATCAATCACTGCCACTACATTCACAGCTGTGTTTGCGATAGACAGACGTGCATAGCAAGTTTCAGGTCCATCTCTTCATCAATCGATTGCCGTTCTAGGCTTGCCGAACGATCAACCCAGGCATTGCATAGCACTGTGAACGCATTTCAAGACTGGATTGCATCTGAGGTATGGTCATGTTGAAAAGCCAGGTCTCGACAGCCTTATGCTGCCTAGTGCTGTTGGTACATGCGAAGCAAATGTGATGTGTGCCACACGCTGCAAAACAGAAATGATCCCCATTTTACATGAGGCGTTCATGACACAGAAGAACAATCACCAGAAGTAGCAGTGTCTTCTGCTATAGATCTCACAACATGAGCTACAGACTAAAGCATCATTGTAAATACTGATGGTCTCCCTCGGGACTACAACTGGACATTTGTATAACATACAGAGATCATACATCAGGTGGTCCTGCTAAATTCTGATTAGGGCAAGGAATCATCAAATGTGATCGTGGTGCTCGCCGAGCTTTTACAATGCTCTAATCCTCATCCCACAGCATAGTTGTTTGTGGACACACAGCGTAGTTCTCTGTGCTGAACTGACAAACTACTGGATCACCTGATGCCGCTCTAACCACATGCACTACCAAACATCGAGTAAAATTTGGTCTCGCGACTACGCGTTACAAGTTGCATTACAGCACAGCATAATGTGCAGCGCCGGCAATGTGCTCACTGTCAAAGATGCAACAACGAGTTACAAAAATTGCATACACAGCTGTTGCTAAAGCTGGTTACAGCTCTGCAGGCTTGCATCATGCAATCATTGTCTTGGGTGCTTACCTGGTCTACTGATACAACCTTGCCAGTCCTCCCTGTACCAGAATGACTCTGGTCGTAGAACTCGCACCTGCAACAGGGCACACTCAAACTGACTCATCACTCGAAAACTTTCAGTCAGCTGCAGGTGTATATGTCACACCTTTCATCATATGACGCATGACCTACCAGTTTTGCTTACGCGTTCAGCAGTCATTGTCAGCAAAGTAGAAAACGTACAGTTACAGATGATGTTGAACATATGCACAGCCATTATGATGAATCCACATACAGGTGAGATAAATGATGCAGGTGCAACGCACCTGTGAGCCTCTCTTTGGGCCATAAGGCTGCTTGCCCTCTTTGTTGCTTGCTGCTTCTCCGGTGGGTTGAGCTTTTTGACCAGCGACGGCTTGTCACCCTCAGGTGCTGCCCTGCAAGATCGAGAGCAATAAACTTTATATGGAATACACTGGCTGACCAGGATCTACGCGAACCAGGCACGGATAAGTTACCCCTGCTCGTGACTGTTTTGGCCTGCTTGTCGGCTCCTTTCATCCCTTGTCTCCTTGTCGGCTCTGACAGTGAACACGCGTCGTGGAGCGCATCGTGCGCAGGCCTGCGCAAGCAGCAAGTAATCGAGTTGCTTCTGCGGGTCTGAGAGTCGTAAACATCGTGACTCAGCGGAGTTGCGGTGATGTAACATCGGCACAATAATGCTAACACGCGCACAAGCTGGAAGTATGTGTCTAGTCCTACCCGCGCACAGTTGATCCTGCGTCCTGCCAAGTGCTCTTGCTGGCTGTCAGGTTGGCGCATGTGCGAGAGAAGCCATGGCGCTCACAAAAATAGGCGTGCGCACACGGCGAATACAAGACAGACACAACGCAAACGTGAATTCGATGCGGTTCCAACCGACCTGCTCAGGGCAGCCCTTATCTTGATCGATTCTCTATAGTCTCAGTAAAGGTTGGCGACTAAATACACCGTACATTGTGTGTATTACTGCTCATACGGTAAAACAATGCCATTGCCCTGACTGTCGAATGCTGCTGCAGAGATAGCAGATCGGGCGTCGAGCACAATCGTGCCCCTGGAGCATCTGAGACCTCCAACGGCAGGTGATGCAGGGCTTATACACAGTAAAGACTTACAAAGTGTGCACATCTGGCTCAAGCTCGTCATTAGCATACCTCCTGTCAGATGCTCTGATTGCAATGTGCTGAGACACTTCAAGAGAGTGTGTGTGCCGGTGTGTGCCGGATTGGTGGTCCTCTATGCAATGTTCAGGTCACAGGCTCACCTAGCCTGCATGCTTAAACTGTGTATGTATACTTACTGTATAGGATTAGGTTACAGCGCTGGCCTGTTCCAATGCCAATGTCATGAAATTGCAGAGGCCCAGTAATGACTAGTTAATTAAGCAAATACGATACATATGAATGCATGGATAGAGTTTCTCAGCTTTGTATGATAGCTTCTTGGCATGTGCTGAACTTGATTCAATTTCGAGAAGCTTCTTAAGACACGCGTAGTGCTGTGCTTTGTATGATAGCTTCTTTGCATGTACTGAAACTTGATTCAATTTCGAGAAGCATCTTAAGATCCAATTGGCAAATACAACACAAGAGTACATGTGTTGTACATCCAGCCAAGCTGCAGTATAAACCACCAATCACGGCTCTAGCTACCTAGCATACTGCCAATTTGGCACCACTTACACGTGAATATTATCAGAAAAACAGCTTTCATTGATCCAAGCAATGTCAATGTGCATGTTCACTTTATGTTGTTGACATGTTATCTAGGTACATATACTTGAGTCATCAGAAATACAACATTTGCTGTGTTGGTAGCAGAACACTCATCACAACGTCAGCAAACTGTGCCATCATCAAACAGCTGCTGCATTTGGTATGCCCACGAGCAGCAGCGTCGTAATAGCTCCGGCTATTGCTGCTATTGAGCTGCTGCTGTCTGCTGCTGCATGCTCTGCTATTGTTCCTTAACAAGAATGACAAAACTGACTGCCATGCTTGGCCACATGGCTGATACTGTTGTCACGTCATTCTGAAACCGGGCCAAAATGGGTCAAATTTGCAAGTAGCCTATTGAGCGATAGTGGGGTGCTGCAGCAATCATCAGCAATCATGCTGGCAGTGACTCCCAGGCTCTATGGTAGCCTCTTTCAGCATTTCAAGGTCCACCACCATGTGCCCGGCAAGGAATATCCAGTGTTGCACGCCAGTGTTGCTGCAACTTGTCATCCTGCAGACAGTTTAAACTAGCACTCACATACTACTGGGACCAGAGCAGCAGTACAGTGATGGTGTCAATGCAAAGCTGCATGGGCGACAGACCCTGTAGACCCTGTAGGCAGAACTGACCAGTAGCGGAACTGTATCCTACCAAGTGAGAGAAGATCTGCATTGTTCAACTGTCAGACACAAGAGATTACAGGCCTGCATTGACTAGACATGCGCAAGGGTCCGGACAGAGCATGCACCTGTGTATGCGCAGTCACAAGCAAAGACACTGTGCTATAGCTTGGTGCAGCGCAATCGTGGGCGTGTCCTGGAAACCACTTGTTGCCCTGATGCAATACAGCATTACACTCTACTTCACCACATGCTTCATCATGTAGGTGCGCATCAACATAGCCTCACTGCTCTACGGCAATGGACTCCTGTGATGTTTGTGTGTTTTGTGATACCCTTTTGATGTGTGGATTGCATACCTTTTCGCTCTGGGCACAGTCCTTGCTCCCACAATTGCAACTGCTCTCACGGAGTCAGCTTGGTAACCATCATCTTTCTACACCACAGCAGCAGCTGATCACAGACTGCTCAAACGTAGCTACTTAGAGTTTGTAACGGCGTTATTACAAACTGCTGTAATTGTGATTCCACAGGCCGTAAAGAGAGATAGCGTGTGTAAAGCTCAGGCGTGTCTATCCAAAGTGGGCTTCACAGAAAATGAAGTTTCTGCAGATGTGACACCAGTCCATGCTAAGGCTACAAAAAGCTACTCTCGCACGTCTTGTTGACACAGATGGTTGTGCAGATCAAATATTGCTTTGACTCATGTGGATGTATCAGGGCAGAGCAAGCAACTTCACGTACAGCGGCCCAGCATATCTTGTCAGCATAGCAGGTACTCAGAGTCACTTCTGGACAGGTTAGGATAAAACCTGAACCCTGACACAGTAGGACACTTCCTTTGCCGAGGCAGATGTCAGTCTAATCCCGCAGAAACTTGCAGCACATTGTGTTACAGAAAGTGTCCAGACAAGGATGCAGAATCCAGACCAACATCTGAGACAGAAGAAGAGGCTTGCAACTACACGCACTGGCACACAGGTTAAGGTTGAAAGCATACCAGCACTTCTCTTTCTGTAGCGAGATGTCTGTGACTTTGGCGATATGAGAACCTCATGGTGATAGTCCATGTCATATCTGGTGACAGTTCTGTGGTGCATATCACTGGGATACACGGCAGAGTGGCATAAGGTGCTGAATCTGCAGCAACACAAACTTTTGCTCAAACCACAACATACTGCAAAGATCATTCACCTACATGAGCAGTTTCATGGTAGAAAAGTGATTTGCCTCAATAACACGCATGCTGTTTCACGGTGTGGTCAAATGTTCAACATGGATGACTTCACATGTCTTGCAGCTTCAAGAACCCCAGGCACAACATGAAACACTGGGCAGCATGCCCTGGGAAACCCTAAACCCTATCCTGCCTTGCTCGCATACAGCAAAAGCATGTGCAAATGCGTAGCAATTTGCAATTACTAGAAACAGCAGTGACACCCAAAGCAAGACATATTGCTGCTGACTCTCCACAACAGCAAATAGCCTCAGGCACAGTAAAAAGACCCATTGGGCAGCAAAACATGCAACAAGTAAAAAGATGAGCTGATGTGTCCCAGCAGAGCACGACTGCGTTGTTACATTGCCAAGCCATAGCACGACAGACGGAACATGGGGGAACAAAGCGTGATACCAAGAGACACTCAATGATAGATAGTGGGTGCAGTAGTCATAGTGCATGTGCATGGCGGCAAACATGGACTCACCTCTGTGACCCCTGTACCATGCGTGTGAGCGTTGACATCAAAAAACACAACTGACAGTGGATGCACCCGTGCAATGTGAGCATGGCAGCAACATGACTCACTCTCATAATGGCAGCATGCTTTGGCAGAAACATATACAGGGCCATTGCAGCTCATGGACTATAGAATGTAATGTGAGAATGCACCAGAAGCTCCGCCTGCTGCTTCAATGGTTTTACCTGCAAGTAAGCCTTGTCACCTATTCATCAACATTCCAAAGTGCAGAACCCCTCAGCCGAGTTTCAGACTGGGATTCTTAGATTTTCAAACAATCACTCATCCTCATGATGACCATCACAGAATGCAGCAACCACAACGACATGGAACACACGCAACATGCAGCGTATCAAGGCTTGCAATGCGTACGCAGCAGATTAAGTCAAGGCAGAGAGCTATACAAGCTGGCAACAGACTGTGCAAGCATGTGTGTGTGCTGATCATGCATCATGCTGGAGTCTTGAAGATGCTGGCGCAGCAAGCGTCTGCAAGACTTGCAAGACAGCTTGATATAGGAATCCTATACACAAGCTGCCTCTGATGTACTGACGCAGGGGGGACGGGTAGGGGCACAAAGTACATGGGCCCACAAAGTAAGGCCGAAGAGTGCTGGCGCAGATGGCAGTGCACAATGCAGAATGCAAACAGCTCAGCAGCACAC
>JAIUPT010000045.1:0-102391 GCA_022315425.1 Pseudevernia furfuracea
CAGATCGTCCAGGGATTCCGTTAGGTGCAACCATGTCATCTGCAGGCGAATTGTGTTGGAAATATGCCATCTCCGATGCTCAGTAGCATCTCAGTGAACTCTTTTAACTCGGCGCAGCAGCTTCACCTGCAGAGCATGCAGTAGCACAGAGATGAAGCCACCTATATGAGCTGATGATTGAACAATGTACACTTTAACAAAAGCAACAAATAGCTTGGCACAGCACGAATTGGTAAATATACAGTGTTGCATAAGGGGAGCAAGGCTCTGTTAAAAAGCAGCTGTGCAAAAAATTGTCACACCAGCCGTAATCATGTCTTGACATCAAGGGAATGAAGCATTGAGTCACCTTGTAGCAACTCAGCTCGCTTGTTCACTGTTAGCTTCAGCGCTGAACCTACATGGCCCAGAAATTGGTCTGTTGTGATGCAGGCATCCACAATCATGGCACCGGCTGCCGCGCTTGACAACAGGTAGGACTGGCGCATATTCCTCCAAAGACAACACCTTCTCCAAAGGGAACACTTGACAGAGCAGGTTCCCACCTCACTATGATGTGCTGCGCAACAAGCTGTCCACCAGCTCAAAGCAAGTGATGTTCATCATTGGAGAGCCTCATCCCATGCTATCAGCTTTGCATCCCTATTACTAGTTGCTGCCCCGTTGTCCAAATGTGACCCTGCATGTACATGAGCAGCATTTAGACCTTTGCATTTAAGCTTTGAAAAAGAACTTGTCAAAGTACTGCAGCAAGTATGACACTAAGCAAAACAATATTCAGCAAAAGTAACAGGCTACTGTCTCTTTAGCTGCCCATCTGCTGTGATCTTGAGCAGTCCACATGTAATTGTGTGTGTGGTAACCATTCCACAGAGTACAGCTGAAGGATACTCCACTTGCAGTTTTCGCCTGATGTTGCAGGAATTGGGATTCCAAAGCTAGAGTGTGCTTGTCCTGCCACCGGGTAGCAGAAGAGCAGCCATCCAGAAGACGCAACAGCCAATGCCACTTGTCCTTAACTGCAAACATCTGCCTAACAACAACTTCATACAAGAAGGTTTTGCCAGTTACCGCCATTTGGTCCATCAAGGAAGGACAGCTTGGCCTATGACAACACAAGCGTGTTAATGCCAAGCTGTTGAATGCATGTATTGGGTTGATTCAAGGTTAGGTTAGTTGAAACATGCATTGCGCAATGATTTCAACAGTTTTGCGCTCAGTCTCAGGCAGCAGCAGTACACAGCAGCTAGTTGTACCAGCAGCAGCATAGCAAAGCAGCAATAGTAGCAGCACAGCAGCAGCAATTGCTGCAAAGCAGCAGCAGCATAGCAAAGCAGCAATAGTAGCAGCACAATTGCTGCAAAGCAGCAGCAGCAGTGACAACAGCAGTTGTAGCAGCAGCAGCAGCAGCAACAGGCGAACAGCCGCTGAAGATGTGAGAACGGTATCAACAGCAGCAGCAGCTACAACTTAAGCAGTAAGCAGGCAATAAAGCAGGTCTAATTGATATGGTAGTACAGCACAGTCACCTTGCTGGAATCTGTGTCTTGGAGTGCAGCTTGTATGCTGTCCAAACTTGCAGCTGGCCAGGGTTGTTTGCAATAAGTGCCAATCTGTCTTGCACTAAGTGGCCCAACTGCGTGTCAATTGTAGTCGCGCTCATGTGCTTCAGTCTTGAGTGGCAAACGCATCTGGCTTGCATCTTCACCTCATGGGGCATTGGCATGCCAACATGTCCAAGGATTTGTCTTGTGCTTGCAAATGCTTTTGGATGTCCAGCAATGCCAGGTTGTTGCTCTCTTCATCTACAGTCAAGTCATGTCTCCTGTGGCCTGCACACAAATGGTGTGTTATCAAAAATTAATTAGTTTAGAAGCTGATTAAGAAGCTGTGAATAGGAATGTTGTAAAGCGGGTTGTCAGGCGTAATGTTTTTAGGGTTTGGTATGGACAAATACTGAAATTAAAGCTGCACAAAACATACTTTGCAAGACAAAAGGATGCTTCATGACAGGTGAATGCACATACTATACTGGCCAGGGAGAAGTGAAAGTGAGCGATTGAGCAATGAAGAAATAAAAGCCAGAGTGAGTCACCTGTCGCTTGCGATGAGTGAAATCAGCTTGCAAGTCCCTCTGCATATTTTCCCCACAATTCATTGGCTAACGGAGGGTCCCACAGCAGCAATATGGCAAAGTGTATGACGTAGCTCTCTGGGCATTGTGGCATTGAGCACAGTTTTCCATAATCTTGTCGTGCATGTCATCATCGTCCAGTAGACCATGGGCTGGCACACGCTTCTCTGAAAGAATCATAGGAGTGGCCATTGAAGACCCTTAGGTCAGCAAAGCACGTTGCACCTTGACTTTGCAGAGCAGCATCTTGATGTAGTGATGGTCACCTTGCCCTGCAGCAAATAAAGTCAATTATGGCAGTCAGTGCAATTGCGTCATGCATTTGAGCTGTGCAACTCTGTTGGTACTATTGAGTACACAACTTCATGGTTGGTGATAGTGCAAGGCAAGCATCTTGATGTGTTCACCAATTTTAAAAAAAGCAATCAAGGCCTTCAACGCTGCTGTGCTGCCATGTTGTTGTAACTGTGCTGCTGTGCACGATGCTACCTCATTGCTAATGTGTTCTGTTGGTGTTCACAACAAAATGCAATAAAAAACTTCACGTGTTCTGTTGAAACAAAGCTTAATTGTCATCACGTACACCTAAGCTGCATTGACATTACTTGACACAACAGGCTCAAAAACTCATGTGCGTCTGATAAGAAAGACAGCTCTCGTACCAGGGTGTGTGGATACATCTGCGCGCAATTGTTGGGTGGTTTGGTTATGCTTGCGTCTCTTCCAGACCTTCTTTGTCAAGTTCCAGGTGTACTTGGTAACAAACTCCAAGTATGTTAGCGCTCTCCGGCCTCTGGATCAATCTTGTCTGTCTCAAACCATTGGAGAAGAGTGGTGTGAGTGGTGGTGGAGGTGCGGTCTCTGACGTCAGTCAGCAAGGGCCGTTCTTGAAATACACACGATGGCCACCCTCCTCATGCACTTCCAGCCTGGTGACGGCAGGGGTGATGCCATCCATGTAAAAGCCAAAGATGCGGTATGCCCCCTCTGAAGAGCAGGATGTATCTGCATTCGCATCACACAGCATTCAGCATGCACATCATCAGCATTCACTTCTCTGTAACCTTGATTTGTATCATTAAGCATGTATGATGCATTCTTCTTAGTTTTTTGCAGCCAGTGATGTATATTGGTAATGCAAATGATTACTTGTTTAAATGCACGAAATTTGTCATCAACAACCAACACAAGACAACAGTTGAGCAACTTTATATGCGTGGCTTGTAAAAGCACACTGTGCCAAGGGTTTGAAGCATGTAGGTACTTGCCTGCAATGTTGAAAGTGCTTGACCTCATTCCTCGCAAAGCTCCTCTGCTTTGCCTGCGTCTGTCCTTCGGCCCATTTCAGCTCCATGACACAAACATCATGGCCCTTGTACACATAATTGTGCATGTACTTGATGCCTTGATTGTACTGACAACTTCCACATTGATGTGACACTCGTACAGACGCAGTTAGTTGAGGGTATAAGGGACAACAAATCAACACGAAGCGTCCATCATCTCGCCTGCGACGCATTTAGACAGTCAACATCACTGAGGTATCATCCAAAACACTGCAACAGCAAACACAGGGCTCACAGTTAAGGTTGAAGCGACGTCCTAATATAGTCAAAATCTAAGAAAACTGCTGATAAAATAAGAACACAAGCATACCACAAAGACCACACTTTGGTACAATGGGTAGCTGTCTTCAGTCTCCATGTCTCAGGCTGGTAGTCTTAGGTACCCTTCTGCACCTACCATCTTTGTGGCAAGGAGCTCTCAGCATCAAACGCACCACATAGACAATGATCATAGACTGTTTGACTATGTGTTAGGTCTAACTTGGGTCCAAATTCTCATCAGGAAGTCCTCAGCACACACTATGCTATCATGTAATCCTCGACACGTAGACATAACTTGTCCTCCTAGCTTATAGTTAAAATGAGCAGAGACTATGAGGGCATGCGGCAGCCCACGCTTCGGAGATGTCTGTACACACGCAAGAGTGCACCATGGTGAGCATCAACAGCACACAACAAGAAGACATGCTTCTGTCCAGAGTCGTGCAAAGTACCTTTAATCAGGTTAAAACGCGCTGCAACCAGGTCAGGCCGCGTCAGTTGCTGACTGGCCAGACAGCAAAGTCTCCTGTATCTCTGCCCACTCTGCATTGTGGTCATTGGGATGAAACATGTAGGCTTCCCAGCACCCTACATACTGCCATGGCATCCTGTCACAGGTGCAGCTTGTGTTATGTTCTGTATGATGTGGTGTGACCATTGTACTGCAAGACAGTTCAAGAATAAAAAAGTACAGCACCAGTCATATCTTAATTGGTCAACGAAGATAAATGTAAACATCAAGCTCAACATGTTATACTTAACACAAGCATGCACAGTCACTTTGATTAGGCAGCAAGCTGAGTGTATGTGAAGTGACGCTACTTGTGAGCACAATGCCAAACGACAGTGCTTCTGACACTGCAAGGCTGAGTCACAGATGCAGTTGCAGACCTGAAATGTCTCATTCATATACCGCTGACTGCCAGTTAAAGTAGGGGCGCGGCAGTATGAAGCGCTCTCCAATGCTGCATCCGGGTGGCGTGATTGGGTTTTTGGCGGCGAGCAAGCATCCACCACACTTTGTACAAATCAGCCCGGACTGTATCTTGCGTTCCTTCTACCATGCAACACGGTCAAACTCTGCTTTTGCATAGGCATCCAAACATACTCCTGCAAAAACACAACAGCAAATACACATTGGAGAAATTACCAGCTCAACATGCGTTGATTCTATTCATGCCACAGGTCAGCAGCCATATAGCACACAGAATTGTCACAAGTCTGCAGCAGTTGTAGCAGCAGCCGCAACAGCAGCAGCAGCAGCAGCCGCAGCAGCTGTGGCAGTAGCAGCAGCCAAAATCAGCACAGCAGCACAGCACAACAACAGCTAGCACAGCAACAACAATAGCACGCACACAGCAACAGCACAGTTGCCGGCCAAAGCAGCAGCGCAGCAAACAGTGCATTAGCAGCAGCACAGTAGCAGCAGCAAGCATGCTATCATTGTCAAAAAAAGACTAATCTCACCTCAAACAAACCGTTGAACTCGAAACAAGCGATTGTTATAGGCCAAAGTTGCACGATGTGGCAAGTAGAAATGCCGCCAACTGCAGTGATGACGACCCCTCTCTGCTGGTAACAGCAGCTTCTTTCACATTTGTATTTCTGTATGAAACCGTTGGATGATGTGCGACAGCCTCCAAATTTTCAATGACGCATTGCCACTCAAAACAGCCCTCACAACCTACTCAATAGCATCACATTATGGCGGTCATTGGATATCATACAAGCAAGGCAATCGCAACAAAATCAGCATGATGCATTGTGGCATTGCCTACCTACGCACTGGTTTCATGTTGAGGACGCCACCAGGCTCCCCACTGGGGCACCGTAGGACAAAGTGGAAAACGGATCTGCCAACGAATTCTGTATGTGTCAATGACTTGGAGCACACCATAACAAAGATTCAGGACAATGTCTCTAACAAAGCATTTCCTCTCGGCGGATAGGCAGGGTTGTAGTCATCGACCAGGCACTATAGCAGCCACATCATTTTGCTTCAGGAGCATTGTAGTGCCGACACCCAAGCCTTCTGCCACAGAACAGAATGATTCTCAGCACAGTTTTCATGGGCTGGCAAATAAAAAGTCAACACAAGTTGTTTCATGGAATGGCAGATATACAAAGTCAGGACACATGCATGGCCAATCATAGCAGCAGAAGGGACACATTCTTGGTTCATCAATGAATAATAATTGCAACATAGTAGTTGCAACATAGTAGCAAAGCAAGGATAAACTCATCCACTGAGCAGCTTTAGGATTTCTTACCTATGTCTGAATGAATGACAATAGCAACACTGGTTGTAGCTGCTCAGCATTCCACAGCTTGAAAGCGCCGCATGAAATATACAGGTGTAAGAAAGTAGGCTTCTCACCCATCTGGAATTCTGTTTATACCTATCATGTGGTATGCTCGCAACGCCAGCACAAAAATTGTGCCACACCCCCAAAGATTCATTCAAGTTCTGTAAGCCTATGCATAATCGAAAGCACTGAAGTACATCCATGGGCAAAGTTAAACATCAAAGCACAAAATGAGGAATGCCAGCATGGAATCAATGGGGCTATGCCACCTGTGGAAGGCCATCTGAAAAGCCGCATTGTACTTCCGTGTTCTGCTGAGAAAAGCTTTGGAAAGGAGTATTGCCCGTAGCAAGCTATCAAGCACAGGCGGAGAAGCTCTGCAATGGTGGGCACTGTATGGGACCCTTACGACAACACATGCCATACAAAAGCTGAACGGCACCTTTGCAGTGGCTTCCTGTGCACACAATGATGACATGTTTTCCGACATGCTGCCAATGTAGTGTGGAATTGGGGCCATGACTGCCCAGGTTGATAGTCCTTCCTATGTGTTCACTGCCTGAATGCTGTGCACCTCTGCTCGATGCCATTATATTCACTGGCTGAAAGTACGTCGAATGTCATGCTGATCTGCAAATTGTCGTGCCTATCATGCTGCCTGTCGTAAAGAGTGGGCAAGGCTCATGGTATTGCCTTGAGAAGCAATCAACGTTGTTGGCTTGCTGCACCATCACCTCTTCTATAAACTTGGTTTCTGTTAAAAAGTACAGTAGTTAATGTTTCATGTTCAGTTTTGTTATACCTCAAACTGCCTTGGACCTTATCTTTATACTATACAGGTACATTCGTACTGACCAACGACGTAAGTCCGCTGGCGCGTACTCCATCCTCACAGTGCGGGGCGAAAGGTGTCCGGTCAAGGATCAGGTCCATCTGTTGTCTGCAATTTTTTCATAGAAAAACATTACGACAAGCCGAAGGACCTGCATTCCACCATATTAAGCACGTCGCGTCATGGTCACCTCATCAAAGCCGAAAGACCGGCATTCCCATGTCACTACTGCCAACCCCTCCAACTCATACACGGCACTGCAGATGTCAACGTCAGTAAAGAATAACACAACGCTGCAGAACACAACACCAAGGAAACAACGATATTGTCCTTTGATAGCAAACCTGGACAGCCCTGACATTTACAAATGTTAATCCCCCCCCCCCCCCCCCCCCCCCCCCCCCCCCCCCCCTCCCTTTTCGAACGGACTCCTACACCGTTTTTGCTCGACGCAGCGACCGTTTGCGTCAGCAGAATGCAAGAAGAGACCACAGCCAATCCTCGCGCCCCAAGCCGATATACATCGGACGCCAGACATATCAGCCGCTGCGCAACTACATCGGTCTGAAAGCTTTGAAACAGCAAAACAGCAGAAGACACACCTTCAAAGCGCGTGCGTGCTGCGGGGGAAAAGATCAAAGCGAAAAGAGCACCTTTAGATCAAGGCCGCAATCCCCCGTGAAAAGTAAAAGCGACAGAGTAGGACGAACATTGCGGTCAATCGTTGTGTGATTAGTGAACTAGTGACTGTGATTAGTGCTTAGTGGACTAGTGATTAGTGATAGTGATTAGTATAGTGATGAGTGATTAGTGATTCGTGACGAAACATTGCCGAATCGTTTGTCGAGGGACAATGACAGCTAGGGTTATGAGGTGCTGTTAACCTAGCGCAATGAGTCGACGCGGACAGCGCGGGCAGTCATGGCCGCGCCGGCAAGGCTCTCAGGTCCGCTGGGGGCCGGGTGGCACGAGTTCGGAAGCAGTTTGAGGCAGCTAGTGCACTTCCTTCGCCTTCGGCAAGGACTACAGCCTCAGCGCCGCAAGTGCCGGCAGCTACAGGTGCTCCGAAATCTGCTGGAAGGAAGCGCAAGGCCAGCCAGCAGCGGCTCGCAGCGACAGCGGCAGCCTCTCCGGATCCGGCTGCCTCGGGATCTACACCAGCAGCCCCTCCTGCTAAGCCTCCCGCAACTTCTTGGCGCGACGTGCTCATGGGCAACAGTCCGGATGACCGGCACACCATACAGGCCCTGATCGCTGAGGTGGAGCAGCTGAAGAAGCTCATAAATAACAACCGGGCCCAGTCCGACAGGCAGCATGACAACTGCCGGCAGCACCGCATGGAGAGTTCGCCACAGACAGAGCAGATGCTCAGATACAGCAAGCGGCAGAACCTTGTTGTCTTTGGCATAGCCGAGAGCTCAGCTTGTGCT
The DNA here is from genome assembly GCA_022315425.1 of Pseudevernia furfuracea. NCBI lineage: Eukaryota > Fungi > Ascomycota > Lecanoromycetes > Lecanorales > Parmeliaceae > Pseudevernia > Pseudevernia furfuracea. Next base: position 8,310 of record JAIUPT010000045.1, read on the forward strand.
ACCCCAGAGGCACTAGCTGCACATCTGCAAGTCTGCTGTTTGAGGATGCACCCAGCTCAGCAGCGCCCCTTGTCAGCTGCGCTTACCGCTTGGGCAAGTGGAAGGCGGCTCAGAAGAAGCCAAGGGCAGTTCTGGTTGAGCTTACCACAGTGTCAGCTAAGCACAGAGCTTTCAAGGCCTCCAGTCGCCTTAGAGCCAGCCGCATTCGCTTGGATGAGGATCTCACTCCCCAGCAGATGCAACAGCGCAAGGGCCTGTCCACAGACTTCTTGGGCCTCAAGATCAGAGGCTTCAAGCCTTTCTTCAGGGGCACCACCCTGAAGTACAGGGATGGTGGAGTGGTGCGCCAGTGTGCCAAGGGAGGTGCTAACAAAATCAGAGCGCCAGCTCCTACAGTTCCTGGCCCTCGCCCAGCCCGCAGGCCTGAGCATACTAATGTGGCAATGGACCCTGCTGAGGTCCTGCGGCAGGCTGGTGTGTCAGTCAGCGAGGAGTTTGATCTTGGGCCAGCCTGAATGCAAAATAGCCGGTATATAATATATGTCTCCTGCTTTGCGTGTTTATTGCGGTTTCCTGCATCTCAATGCTTTCAACTCCTTGTGTGTGCTGCAGCCAGAGCCTGTCCTGTTGTGTGCCATGTCATGCACTCAGAGGATGTGCATCTACAAGTTTTGTAGGAAGGCACTCCCCCTTATAACAACTGCAAGGACCAACAAGGCAGTGTCTGCCCCTGTGTCTATTGCAATATAGTCAATAGTGCCATATGTGCTGGTTTAGACAAGCTCGCGTAGTCAAGTTTCCCAGATGCTCCATTGCAGCAAACTGTCAGCTACCAGGTAGAGTCTCTAGCTAGAGCTGACTAAATCGAGAGCTCCCCATGAGCTGCACAAAGTCTATCAAGCAGTAATGACCTGCGCTTCTGTGGCTGAGTCTGCACATTAGTTGATTTTTTTCTGGTATCAATGATGTGCATGACATGCAGGAAATTGAAAGTGACCACGCCAAGTGTGAACCTGATCTCTAGAGGACTGTAACTCCATTGGGCACTGTTTTGCAACATTATGGCGTCGACTGCATTGCATTGCATTGATCAAATGATCATAGCCTATGACTCATAGGTGGCAATAAAACGCGATAGAATTAGTTCATAGGTGGCCATAAATGCCTGCATTATATGCAGTTCGTAGATCCTGGGTCGCGGATTAACGCTTTGTTAATTCCATGCTAAACACGGGACAATGAAGTTTCAATCCCTTGACTGCGTGACCTGACTGGGCCATAGTCGTTGCCCTGCCCGCTTGTGAGATATCGAAGTCTCGCAGCAGCAGGCCCTGTACATCACATGGGTCCTTATGCTGTCGTGAAGTAGAGCTGCCCTAGGCCGAAGTTAACGTGTGATCTCGTGCATCCTTAAGCAAGTAGTCCGGTGAGCTGTGTTTCAGATGTTGCTTGCCTGCTGTTTAATGCTTGACTGGTGATCTTCTGCTCAACAAGCTACAAGAATGCACAGAGGTTTTGCAACCACGCCGTGACTGGTGAGTGATAGCTGACTAACAAAAGAAAGTGATTGCACACAGTGACACCATGCTTTGCTGTATGAACAACAGAGGCGCTTCTGCACACAGCAGAAGCACTGTATCACTGCAAGCAGTCATTTTCAGCAATCAGTCAGCAAACAGTCAGCAATCATTTACCAATAGGCAATAATGTCAGCAATAACTCCCTCACTACGCACAAGGGTCACACAAAGGCAGCACAACAGGGTGCATGTTGGCATATATGTATCATTTGTACCACATGTCAGACCAGCAACAGCATGATGTAATGAGCATGCACGGCGTTGCAGACAGAAAGCATGTGAGCAAGGGGTTCCTGTCACAGCAAGGAAGAAGGGTGTCATGGGGTACATTGCACCTGCTGATACACAACCACTGCTTGACTTGTGTGGCAGCAAGCAGCTCCTCAAGAGTTCTATGGGCTGCTGGGGCTCCAGTTGGCTGGTCCCAGCGCCAGCTGCCAAACACCAGTGGGGAAGCTGCCTAAGACTTGTGGCGGCATGGTGATCATTCACAGCTTTCTGGCATGTAGACTACGTCACTTATGCAGCCTTCACAGTCAGTGTACAGTGGCTGCAACGGTGGACGCATACCTGCCCTCTGCTATGACTGATCATGAAAAAAGACCCCATGCATCCTCATGCTAATGTAAAGCTGTGAGGCATAAGCTGAAGCTAGTTGTGTCATGATAGCACAGTTGACTGAGCTCTTAAGTCTTGTAGCAAGGCTGAGCTGCCGGCTCAGCTGAGCTGCCGGCTCAGCTGATCAGTAGTAGGAAGGATGTTGAGTTCACAAAGCAAAAGTAAGTGTTGCAGAGTGCTTACAGTATTATCACTAATCACAATTGGTTACTGCCTGCAACGTCACAGTAGGGCTGGGTGTGGCTTTTTGTGTGCTATCCAGAGCTGTAATAAAGGAATAGCTATGCTTCACGGCTTGATGCTGCAGGTCAAGGTGGCGAAGCTGGGAGTAGTGTATCAGCTGCATCGGGGCTCTATCCGCAAGGGCATGACCCTGCATGCAACAACATCTCGTCAGGATACTATTCAAGTCAGACAAGCATTGTACACCTTTGCAGAATGCTCCTGAGTGGTACACTGTGGTCTCTGCCACTGATGCACTGGAGGGTTTTGTTTGCACAAGCTTGGCCCCTACAGCTGGTCTAGTAGTCTGTGTCATCAAGCATTGTGCATGTGCCTGCCACACGACCATGTACTGCCTCATACGAGTGATGCAGGGTACTCAGCCAAGACAAGGCTTCACATAAGCAGTAATTGTCTCATTATTGAAGCCTACAGGTTCATCTGCAACACTTGTCCCTGCATGTACCTAGCTTCATCATGAGCTGGAAAGCTTTTTTTACTATTGTTGTTATTATTACATGTTCATGGTTGTGCTGCAGGGGGGACAACAACAAGGTGTGGTTTGCAAAACTGCTGGTACTCTTCAGCTACACCAGCTCCTCAGGTTGCGAGATTGAATCAGCCATTGCCAGATGGCTTGTGGCGAAGCGCCCTGCTGTGAAAGACACGAAACATGCTCAAAACATCATTTTGGTGCAGCTGAAATGGGAACAAGAGAAAGGCAGAAAATCATCAGCCCATATTATCGAACTCAGTAGCATTCTGGGTCCGTGCTATGTGCAGCCTGACCCCATCAAGTCAGACACCTTTTATTTCAACCAATGGGTCGGCAGCACCTTGTGAACACAATTGCTTAAGTCTGTACAGGCATGTGTCATCAGCGACGCGGTCAGTAGATGCCTACATGTACAGGCATGCTCTCAATTGAGCTTTTCCCAAGACCAGTCGTACATGTTCGTTATATGTCAGAGATCTCTGTCAGGAATCAATGAAAGTGGCATCTAAGTCCTGCATTTGGCTGGCAGGTGGCCTGTGTAACAAGCTGCTTGAAGCAGTGCAGACACTGTCAATATTACATGACATCAATTGACACAGATTGCAATGCCACTGTAATCATCTCAGCTCTGATTTGTGCCTCTGACTGCATCCAAATGTGCTCATGCGCTGTTCTGGGTAGCATCGGTACACAGGTGTCTGTACCAGCATTGACACATGACCTGCCTCATGTGTGCCTATCTTCCACATGCTGCAGTCTTGTTCAGCTGGATGCACCTGCACAAGCATGATGATACGATGTTGCACATGGCTGTGGAGGGATGTGGATCCGCAAGCTGCGCAAGTATGCCAATCCTCAAGACTGTGGTCTCTCACAAGCTGGTAGGTATGTGGAAGCAGCGTAGAGCCACTCAGGCATTGAATTGCGAGGCTAGACAAGTGCACAGGTCAGTGGAAATCCATGGCCCTGTTGCATCTTGTGCTCCCACAGTGTGTGGCTCCATGCAAGTCCATTAGAAGGGTGCATCACAGATCTTCACGTGCAGTGGGACTACACAGAACTGTATAGAATGTGAGGGACATACTCAGATTCCACATAGGACCCTCCCACTTAGGGCCGGGCTATGTGGGCTTAAGTCTGGGGTGGGATTGTGTGTGCTGTTTTCACCTGCGTAACAATACCTACCATTAAAACTGCCATAGCTGGCTGCTCTGCCTGAAGTAAGCCTTAGGCTATCATGGTGACTCAAGCCTCTGATATGTGCTGAAGGGGCTCTGAGTATCTGGGGTGGGCGTTATGGACGTCGGAGGCCGAGTGCTTGCATTGCTGTCAATGCCCAGGGCTGTTGCTCAAAAGCACTAATAATGCTCTCAAGTGCCCCTGTGGGGATGGGGAGCTTGTAATCTGTTAAATGACTAGGTATCTAGCCATACCAGCAACACTAGTGACTTTGGACCTGCAATTTTGGCCATGGTCAGCACATTGCACATTGGGTACCAATCAACATATCACGTAAAGAATGGCAACAGATAGGCGTGCGGTGCTGTCAACATCCTTGGCAATCACACTTCGAAGCTAGGACAGATGCGCGTATGGCATTATAGGAGGGGTGCTGAGCAATGCATGCAGGAGTCAATGATCCGGATCATCCTTTGCCTATTCCTCAAAAAAGCAGACAATCAAGAAGCAGTTCAAACATGCATCATTGCCAGCCCTTAATGTATGTTGCTCCACGTTAGCCCTTTGGAAGACAAAGGTGTTTGTCACCTTGCAGGATGACCTCACCATCTGCAAGTGTATGATTGCAGCAGCCCCAGTGTATATCAAAGTTCAGAACAGCTAGATCAATGCTGTCAATGTGTGCATGCAGACATCATGACTACACATGGCTCATCATCTGTCTCATGGAACAGGAAATAAGACAGAGGCTGAGGCAATCGAGGTTAAATGACACATAAGAAGTGTTGACGCAAACAGTGGTTGCAGATGCGACCACACATGATTTTGAGTGTCCTGCTGCCACCTACTGAGGCCGCAGTATGCTCCTCTGCTTCACAAACACTGACATTATGAGTCGTTTTGTGCGCAACAAGATCACATGCCGCTTTTCAGTGTTTATCTGAGGTGCTCCGGCTTCCTCCAAACTCAACATGTGTCTTCATTCTATATCTGTGATCAGATCTTGTCAGCCTGGCTACAAGCATAGAAATATCTCCCTCTCTCTCTCTCTCTCGCTCAAAAAACTGAGGACAGGCGGCTCCGCCGGACATCAGTTCATGAAACAGCCTGCAGCTGTCCAGTCTGCGTATCGTTCGCAGCTGATGAAGAGCCATGCCAGGCACAGCAAGGCACGCTATGCTGTAGTTCTGTTACCAAGGCAGGCATTCGCAGTTACGACTTTTGTATAGTCTGGATCTGGCTATCACTCAGCTGTCTCAGCTGTCTACAGCTGTCACAATTGGTCAGCCACGTGCCTGCCAGGAGTTGTTGCCAGACGCAGTTTGCTACCTGTGTCCCTGGTTTAGCCTGAATTGAATGGCTTGCTGCTATCAGCAGCCACGTGTAACCTGCCCGGTGTGAACACCTGCCTGCTGCAGAAGCATGCCATGTTGCTGACAAATGTGTGGCCTGCTGAGCAGAGCGCCAAGCTGTGGACTACCCACCATATCAGCGTGATTAGCCCGGCAACACTCGTTGACCTCAGCAAAACGACAGACAACAACTACGATCGGCAAATTTTGAGAACCAAGTCTGAAATTCCAGGAAGCGCTGCATGCGTTCTACGAGCGACAGGCAGCGCGACAATACCGCTATGCTGGCCTAAAAAGCTTAAACCAATGGTGGATGTATGTGCATGCAAAACACCCCTGGTAGTTGGGGCCGCCTTAGAGACAGGGCAGGGCCTCGTCATGGGTGCACCTGTGTCAAATGCAGACGCAGGTTATCATACTTACCAAGCTCCATAATAGGCACAGTACCACTATACACAGCATTGATTGCACGGGGGATTGCAAGCAAGTAGCTATGGAGCCAGAAAAGTTCTGGCACTCATGCCCGACAGAAAAAGCGTCATCAAGGTTGTCAAGCAAGGTTGTTGAAACACGGTTGCAGAAGGCAAACAACCATATCGTCACCATCAAATAATCAGTGCTTGCACTGGTTATGATAGCTTCTCTGGAAAGCCTTGATGAGCAACTTCAGCATTATGAGGTGATAACTACTCAGCTATGCTGAATAATGAATCCCTTTTGTGCCTGCATGCTGATCACTCTGTCCAGATTGACCTAGGCCATAGCCCACTGTACATAAGTTGTATGTGCTTCAGAAAATTTATTGGTCATTTTGAGCAGCTGTAAAAGCAGTTTCCATACAAGTAAACAAATTCAGTTGGCGCAATACACCACGCTACATAATATCTGATATACTTCGACTGACTACGTAGTTTGCGCATATGAAGGCAGGATAGTATATAACAGCACAATCCCAGTAAAGTAATCAATCTGTACAGTATAGTGCATTAATGTATGCAGTGTGGTCCAATGTGGGTTTGTCATAACAGCAATCATCTATCTTTAATTTAGTACAGGATAGTGTGCCAACCCTAAAAGCTCATCTAAACTTCAACCAGCTTGGTCCAGAGCAATATCAGTTGATGTACACAGTAGCAATGCATTGTACAGCATAGTGACAATACAACCTTGATACAGTACACCACCAACATTGGTATAAGTATAATCTTGATCTGCTTCAAGTGCTATACAGTGTGGAAATTGGCATCCTGTATGTAATTCAGTCATATACTCATTAAACTGAATTAATACAAGGATGACTGTTTGAGATCAAAACATCAGACAGTCATGAACACTATAGTGTAATCCCCATAAGTTCTCAATCAGTGCATCACTGTACTCATTGTCGGTCTGTGTAGGTTCAGCATAAAAGTAATACAACATTTGAATTAGTACAGAATGGCGTGCAACAAGCAAACCCTTAAACCCTGACCAACATGGTGCTGAAACAATGCAAGTAAAGCTTCTAAGGCAGCATGATAGGCTCTGAAGGTGTGTGGTAAGGGTGCTGAAGATGATGGTGTGCATGTGCTCACAATGATGCATGTCACAAATGCCAACAGAGCAGTGAGGAGGGGACGAAGTGCTTTGCCATTACAGTGTGAGCTGCTGATGCTCACTGTGATGTCCCTACAGACACCATTTGAGGAGTCTAGAGTGCGTGCTAATGTATTTTTTTTGTGTCGATGTGCAAAGATCATACCATGCTCACAAGCTTGGTGGCCTCTGTCAATGCCAGTCAAGCGCAACAAATGATGCCAACATGCAAAATCTTGCTCTATTAAAATACTTGAACTGTTGGAATCATGCTGTCTGATGATCGGTTGTGTCAATCTGTTTGCTGCATTGTATTCACTTCTTGCTTGGGTAATCACATGCATCATTCGCATTTGTCAATCAGAGCGTTTTTTGTTGTAGTAAAAACAGTTCGCCTACCCTCTTGACAGAGAAAGGCAATTGTCTATCAACGTGTAGGGTACGCTTTTCGGTGTGACTGGCAAACAGCTTCTGCCTACCTGCAAGCTGATGATAGCGCCTTCATGGCTTGGGGGTTGTCTGTGGGTGCAATCTCACACTGGCAGCACACTTGCATTTTGTTGTTGTTGGGTGACAAGGGGACATGCAGCAGAGGCTTGCAACGGGTCAAGAGTGTGATCCAGAGCCATCGTCTGCGTTTACAAAAGTAGATGAGTCAGACATTCTCATCACATGAAAATGTGCTAATTCAGTGCATGTTCATGAGTGATCACCCAATTTGTGACAGCAAAGCACATGTGTAGCCAATGCCTGCAGCGGGTTTTCAAAACCCATGACAGGAATTACAAGCAATAGAACCAGTATAAAGGCATCAATCACAGTCAAAGAAGGGAATCACATGTCATTAGCCGTTTAAAAACGGTGTTGAACAAGCATTGTTATAGCAGATATATATGCTGAACAACACGGAGGGCGCAAAGAGTGTACGTAGGCTATCAGGACAGCATGTCCATTGCAAAAATCAAGCAAGATCCATCCAGTCTGGTGTGCATTGCTGGCAGAGTCACCTCTGATGCACAAGCATGCATGTCATCAGCTGGTCGCAGGGGTTGCCCATTCTGACTGCTAGGTTTCTCAAGTGCTTGGATAGACCCGAACTATGCCTGACGCTGCATGAAAATCTGTAGCGAAAGATATGCATGTGAATTTTGTTATATCAGATCAGCAAAACAGTTACAGAGTAGCACATGGGCGTGTGCTCGCTTGCATATATTCATTGACCGTCTTGCATCAAGGGTGGTTCTGTAACACCGTTTGAGAGCCTGCATTGTGCATACAGTGTATACGTATGTCATTCCCTGAAAATCTGACTGTGGAGTGAAAGTGACATTGATGGCTTTCTGGGCAAAAATGACTTACACGCGTTTTGGAGCAGAAGTCACATAGTTCAGTTCCTGACTGCCCCTCTGATGACTGACAGCTGTTTACATCCACCACGGAATTGCATTGTCTGAAAAGAAAAGAAAAAGAAAAGTTTACGCTTTTCAGCGATCGCAACGGGAGCCTCCTATGCGGCAGCCCGGAGCATGACCATAGGCCATAGCCTGAGGGAAAGGAAAAATCCTAACCTAAGGTGGGTCTGGCCTTTTTTGTCTGTTTCTGTCTGACTCTCCCTTTCTAGTACTCTCCTAGATGTCAAAATCTTGTGACATGCAAAAACAGATGTTGTGTACTTGGTAAATAACTTTGTTTGCAGGTCATGCTCTATGCCAATCTTTGCCAGAGCGTCAGATGTAGTGTGGCACTGTGACCAGATTGTCCTATGATAATAGGCAGAGCGGTGACATTGTAGCATAGTCCTTGAGAGCTTCCTCCAATGCTTTATGCTGTGCTCTTTTCTTGCAGCTTTCCTCATATCTTGTATCAGAGCAGTATCCTCACTCCACGATCTTTATGTTCTAAGACATCATTAGGCGTCATTGTGTCAAGGGTGTCAGTCTGGATCCAGAGTTGTTATCATGGTGCAGATACTGTTGTTGTTCTGCTGTTGTCATTCTACTATCATCATGTCCGGCCTCATCTTGCTCCATGTGTCTGCTGCTCCCCCCTGCAAGAAACCCCTCTCCACCGCAGGGTCCAAGGCCGTATTGGGGTCTGCATGTACTGGGACATGGGGTGATAGCAGTGCCCAACTGCAAAGTCGACTGACATATTTGTGAGGCTATTAGCACTTTGCCATGCATCGAGCTCATGTGCTTCCTGACTGATCCCCATCAACACACAGTGGAACCACTTGCAAAGTGGCTGGCACACTCATATAGCAAGAAATCATGACAACACCAAAGAGGAACTTCAATTCAAGAACCCAAAGCACCGGGCAAGTGGCCAGTTGGAAGAAGAAAAAGGATGTGCTACCATGTGTGACATGCTGGTAGACTGTACAGGACTGTTTACAAAGCTGATCGTTCCAGTGTTCTAACTACTTGTCTACTGTCAAATGCTATCCCCACAGGCGACTGATCAGTAGGTGTGGTTGCCATGGCCTACATGTTGGCTTAGGCCGCTTTGGCAAAGGTAGTGAATATAGCAGCAGAGAGGACAGGGTCTGTCTTGTGTGCATGTCCGGCTCAGTTGAAGACGAACACCATTTTCTGTTTGACTGCCCCACATACAGTCACAGACGTCAGCAGTACAGCCACCTTTTTCATCATGATTCACCTTCTGTAGCAGCTTTTAGGCTACCGACCAAGCCAATGTGGTAGGCAGTTACCTGAAGGCTTGTTTTGCACAAAGACAATCTGTGTTGGCCAGTCCAGTCTTAGCCTAGCTACTGAACTTTGCAAAGCAAGATTAGTGTAGAGTGTGTGGTGTCGCGGTACTAGCACCCTCCTTCATCACAACATTGCTACAGCAATTCTTTGGTGCTCCATTGTCGAACGCCTTGAACGTGTATTGTATTTTGTTTTCCCAGTTCTTGCCTGATGAGTCCTAAAGACAGGAATATAAATTGATTGGTTGATTGAGTTTCAAACGGGCAACCCAAGGACCACGTGCAGTCCCCGCTTTAACAAGTTGCAATCGTATTTATGAGCGAACGTCCTGTCGGAACGTCACGGTGCAATCAGCTTTCCAAAACACGCAGAAGCCCAATTGCCCAGAGGCAGCAAGCTTACGTTTGTTTCTGACAACGCTCGAGGTTATTTGATGGCCGTACGTGTTCGTGATTTGCCACTCACCCTCACACTGGTGGTTCTTCTGGCTTGCCAGTTGGCAACGGGCATAAACTTTCCGCTCTACAACCTTCGACATCGTGTGCATCAGAGCACAAAAAGTGCTTCGCCAATGAGTGCTCTGAACACTGATGAGGCTGTGGGGTTGTCACCAGAAGGTCAAGCAAGGCGGGGGCAGCTCCAAATGCCGTACATCAGCGTCGTGATTGTAGCGACATCGGTAGCTGGCTGGAGTGACCGACGAGACCGTATCAGAACACAGTTTCCAAGAAACTTGCGTTTGATCCCGGACGCTGACAGTCATTCAGTCATCCTCAAGTTTGCCGTGGGCCGACAAGGCCCTTCGCAAGCGGTCATCTCAAATGTCACACGCGAGGCCGCAATGTTGCGGACATACTGATGTTAGACTGCCTGGACGAAGATGACGGACTGAATATTCAAGCAAATTGGAAGTTGACAGCGGGTGTGTCAGCAACCACCAGCAAAGTCATGTTGTCTGTCAGGTGGGCCGTGAGACACTATGATTTTGACTACTTTTTCAGGTTAGGAGACGACAGTTACTTTCGAATCGATAAATTCATGTCCATGATTTTCCGCCAAGAGATCCCTTCGAGGTCAGCAGTTGTTGGGCACATTTTGCATGATCACGTGTTCGGAGAACTACAGCCATACCCGCAAGGCATGGGTTACGGCTTGACATACGACGTGTGTACCTTCATCGCTAGCAACGAGGAACAATTGCTGAACACTGCTCCTGAGGACTGTGTCGTTGCAAGGTGGCTCATGGCTGTCGGCGCCAATTTCATTGACTCCCCTCATTGGAGAGATATTTCACTTGGAGAAGGCTGTCAACCTGACATGGTGCTGGCTCACAAGCTCCCTGCAGAGCTGTGGTTAAACATCACTGAATCTGGAACAATTGAGTGCTAGTTGCATCAAGTGCAGATAGAATTTTGCCAAGGCCTATCAGATGCAGAATGTGTCTGGCATCCCTGGTACTGCAAAGTCAGATCAGAACGAAGCTGTTTTTGAGAAGCAGTATGACCCCCGGCAATTGGGCATCCTCTGACTGCCTTGTAAGGTCCAGTTCTTGCTAATGTCCACTGTACAGATGCTTTGTTCAGGACAACATCTCTGTACTGTGCCATTTGCTGGCTCCAGTGTTGCACATGCTGAGCAAAACAATTGATTGTGAAGCAGACCTGGCAATGGCTTGACAGACAGATCTTGGCTATTGTAACCACAACTTGCTGCATGATATGCATACTCTTGTTTGAGTAAAATGCGTGCCCAGAGAGAGATAGAGAGATGATAATGCTTTAGACAGCCAACAAGTGTGATCACATATACAAGCTTGTCTTAAGGCAAATGTCAATTTTGGAGGCAATAAAACAACATAGAACAAATTTGCTCTGCATGTGATCTTGAATGCACCAAAAAGGACCTCATGGTGTCAGTGCTCGTGGGAATTGAAAAAGCATACTGCTGCCTTAGTGGATGCAGAGCTGGACATTCAGAGTCATCTGCATCTGATTAGACATGTAATGTGATACAATATCATATGATCTGCAAAAGCCACACCATCACCATCATTTAACTAGGGCTGGCAACGCGCTGGTTGGCCAACTATAATTGGCAATTATCAGAACCAATATAAACTGCCAGAAACAGGCAGCTGCTATACTATGCTGGCTAAAAGGCTTGGACCAATAAAGGTATGTGCTTGCCACCTCCAGTAGTTGGGGCTGCCCTAGGACAATGCAGGGCATAGTCATGGGTGTCACCCAAATGCCGGCGCAGGGCTGTCACAACTGTACCAACCTCCATACAGGGGTGACCCTACCATCGTGAGGCATGGCTGGCCAATGGGGCGCAAGCAAGCAGCTATGGAGCCAGAAAAGTTTTTGGCACCAAGCTCAACAGAAGAAGCGTCATTAAGTGTACCAAGCAGGAATGTGTGGAAACGGGACCCAACAGGACTAGCAGCTGTTTTATTCCAAAGTTCAAGAGTTTGCCGCCACTAAAAACCTGCAGATATGACGACACTAACTGCTCTAGCAACACAGCACAAGGCGTAGTAGGCGTTGACTCCACAGATGTGCCTAAGATATCTGTCATAAGGGCTTTGCCGCCACAAGGGCTATGCATGCCCCACAACTCACAGCCGTAATGCAGACATGGTACCAGGATGCTTTGTAAGAAGATTTTGAGGTTAAACGTGTTGCCACGCTGCAGTTGAGAATGCCTATGTATTCGACAAGGCGCTGCACCATGATGCTGGCATACAGGCCTACTGATTGGTTCACCCACTGAGATTGGTCAATAGTTGGCTGTGTCTGTGGCACCGCCGTATTTGAAAACTGGGGTGACCAAGGAGGTCTTCCAGCACTGTAAATTATAATGAGCATGCAACATTTTGCCCCTTTGTGTTGTGCTAAGCCTTGTTGTAGACAGCATTCACATGGTTTGGCTTAACTTGTCAAATAGGGATTGTGAATGCAAAGGCCTGGTCAGGCTATGGTGCAGGTCCCCTGAGGGGTTCAGCAACATGACCAGATTTATGTCAGAAATGTCATGCATCAACTCTAACAGGCCTTTCAACACAGTGTTGATGTTGGTGGATAGGCTGGATGGCAGAAACCAGTGCAGCTGAGACTCCTGTGCCTGACAGAGGATTTCAAGTAGCAGCTGCAACAATACTGTCAGCTGAAACGCCTAGATGTGTTCCTTCTCGCCAGCTGATGCGCCAACAGGGCTGCAGATTTGTTTGTTGTCACATGAGTGTTTGACCTACATTCCACGTGTAAATACTTGTGTATTTGACATCAGTTTATCTTTTGTGCGTCCAGGCACATTTCAGAATCTGATGAAATTCCAAGTTTTCACTTGAGGATGTCTCGCATATACAGTGCTGTTAAAAGAACAGAAGTCTCAGCTCAACGCAATACGTATTACACAGTAGTCTATTTGCTGGAAGTCAGGCAAACTCCACAAGGTCATCATTAGTCTTTGTGAAATGAATATTGCTCAATACAATTGCGGCATTCTCAACTGGCTGATAAATAAGTCACTTTGGACATGTACACAGCAGACATCGGGCAATGCACACGAAAGGCTGCTCCACATAACAGCACAACTGCTTGTGCAATCTGACTGACATAGTGGTGATAAGCTAATGTGGATGTGGCATCAAGGTTGTGGCACCTGCAAAAACGAGTCGATGCCAAGGTATGTCAAAGAAGCTATGTCAAGCAATACAGCGTCAGCGCGCACCGTCACAACAGATAGCACATCAGCTGTTGCGCCTGTGAATTTTTTCGGCACAATGAGGGGGAAATGGCAACTCAATCTCAATCTTGAAGCTTGCCACGGATGGAACTCTGCTGCAATACCATAGCATCATGACCCCTGCCAGGATAGCCTACATTGATGTCAATGAACCTGCCATCACAGTCACAACCTTATAAAACGATAGAAAAGGCCTTTCTTAATGTAGTGATCACTCAGAGCAATTCTAGTGGCAGTGATTGGGAGGTGAGAACCGTCAATTGCACCAACGCACATGGGCATCATCTTCCCATGCTCAAACTAATGAATGTTGTACATAAAAGTCATCCCCTTCAGGAAAAGTAACATGTTGGGCAACAAGTGTTCTTCCATAATGCAAAAGATCTCAGAACAAATCTTCTGAGCAGTGGGTGCGCACACTGCAGCACCAGACCATCACTGACCACAAAGCATGCCAGGAGATACACAGAGTGAAGACGCAAAAGTTGTCAGAGGTACAGTACCTGGACATGACCCACCAGTCCCTGACGCCTCCGTGTGGGTCAAAAATGCACCAGCCATTTGTGCGGCTGCCATGATTGGTGCTGCAGCATATGATCTGAAGCTTGCTGATGTTGGCTCATCATTGGCTATGTTTGCGTTCAGTACCAGCAGAGTCGCAGTCAGCAAACCGGCGAGGACTTCCATGGGAGCCAACATGGTTTGTAGAGTCCATAGATAACACCTAATAGCAATGACAGCATGTGAGCAGCTGCTCTCAGGAATCAGGCATCTTGCCTTTGGGGAGCTGCAACTGTACTGTATCTGCCCTTGCTTTGACGGCCTCCGTTCCAATGTTACTGGCTGGGAAGGTGCTTTGGGCTGCACATCAGCAGCTGCCTTCCTACTATGCATGGCGTCAACTTCTGTCATGTTCCTGTGACATTCTCCTCACTGTCAACTGGCTTATGTAGGATCCCCTTGCATTGCACCCAGGCCTGCACCTGTCTGCTTCCTCGTCACTGACATGGACGATTGCGTTCTGCAAACAGGCCTGGCTGTTAACACTGCACTTGCTTTCTGAGCACTAATAAATTTCTCGGTGCTTTGAAGCTCACATCATGTGACTGAGCAACATTGCATTGCGATGTGTGATGCAGGGGACACAATTGATGGCACAGTGCAATCTGGACAGCAGAAGTTGTAGATGGAGGTGGGCAATGCAACACAAACACACAAAACTGCACAAGCTTTTGTTGTCCTTCACAACCCCACCTGCAGTCGGCTTCTGATCTCCTGCCAGCTGCTTGTTGAGGATTTGCAACAGGTTGCAGGGGGGCCTTGCATGCTGCTGCTTGACCAGGGAAAGACCTCCTTTGCTTTGAAACGGGAACAAACCAGGCGAACAAACCGGTGTGAATCAGCTTTAAGGATCTAAGCTGTTTCAAAATCGACGGATGGTGACGAATCAACGGCCATCGTGCTGGGAGACGTCATGAATCATGACTCGTGATTCACACATCGCATGTATGGCCGTGTTGGACTGCGGTGTTTTGTTTGCTCGAATGGGCTCGAATGGCAAGACAAGTTTGAAGCGACCACACGGTTTACTGCGTTGAATGTCGTGATACGGTGACCGTATTCGATGCACGGAGTGATTGATTGAACTTGGCGAACCTGTTCGCCCAGTGCATTGTCAGTTGAATGGCACTGTCCTTGAATCGCTGCATACAATATTGACACCACACAATCAGCTTAGCTAAGCATATCTTGCCTAGAAACAATGGTACCAATCCATCGGTGGATTACCAAATCTGATGTCAACATATGCATGTATATACAAGCATTTGCCCCTAATCTCATTCAAACCAACTATAGCTGCAGCTACCATCACAAACATAAACAGAGGTAGACTCACAACAATATTGGTTCAAATGGGGAGACACTGCGAGTAGACGGGCCCTGCTCATCTGCTTTTAATTAACATGGCAAATACATCACAGTGATCAAAGTGCTCTGTTTGGGACAAGTTGTAGGGCTGCAAATGGAGCAAGTCAGGAAGAAATCACACAATGGTGCAACCCCTTCAAAATGACAACTCCTGATGACTGCAAAAATTGGTTAGCTGGTTGCCTGAGGGGAGTACGGCTGCAATCACCGTACCTGGCATAGGACATCTCATTCTGCAGCCAGGTGTTAACGTTCTCAACAAGCTCATCTGTCATTGGATTTCGCAAAAGCCAATTAGGAGTGAGCCTTGCACAGTTGCCAATCTTGACAGCCATGAACCATGACACTGCATGCATGGCGTGTGCACACGCCCGTTGGGCCACCAGAACAGCAAAGGCAGCCGCATGACCAGCCGTCCCGTTCAAGATGGGATGCAGGTTGTGTGCTGGCGCGATTTGTTGTTTTTTTTTGGTCACGGAAGAAGCAACCCAGCTGATGTAAATGAGGGCTACGATCACAATGTATGCCAGCGCATGACAGCAGTCACACTCGACTCGGCGCCCGTGCCCGCGATGCACATGAACTGGGATCGAGCGATCAAATATATTTGGGAAGACAGATTACGTTTCTTATGCTATCATGAGCAGGTTTTAAGAAGCCCACCACCCTTTTAGAATAAAAGGAAAACATACAACTTTTCTCACAAAATTCTGAGACGCCTTTTGACAAGATAAGATCTTCTCAAAATATAGGAGTCTTTAAGGAAGCCTATGCTTTCAATCCCAATCGGAATGCCAGATGGTCTTCCTAAAGCATTTAAGGATTGACAACAGAACCCTTTGAGATGTTCCTGTCCACTTAAGAAAGTTTTGGGACTCATGGCTTCTGACAGTTTCGTGGTAAACGAAAATCGCGCAGGCATGACTTCTCACAGTTTCTCCAACTTGTGTCTGCCAGCTCAGAAACCAGGCGGCAGCACGGTACATCACGTTTGTGCCCGTTGGTGTATCTCAGTCGCCGGTTCTGTGCGGCACACACCAGCAAGCATGCCAGGTTCCATGTTGGAGCTGATGGAACGCGCGCAGCAGGCCAGGCAACGACAAGCAAGCCACAGTAGCAGTCGCACGGTTCAGGCGCCGTCGCCGGTAGCTGTGCCTCAATCTAGGAGGTTGGGCACCAGGAAGCTCGTCACAGAGTTGGAGAACAAGCAGATACGTGATATGTGCATGTATTAGGACTCCAAGAAAAAAGGGGGACTTGACTTCAATCGAAAAGATCTCGCAGAGAAGGATAGCACGCAGCAATCTACCCTTTGAGCTGAACAGCATGTGTGCAAAAAGCAGCGATGTTTGACATTATGCAAGCTCCATCTGCAACAGTTGCTATGCATGAGGTGTGGGATTTGCAGGCACAGTAAGCACTACAATACGGTATGCTCGCTGCTAAGCCCAAAGGCCCTTGCAAGCTGCCCAGAGATTAAGAAGGATTTATTTAAACTTTAGCCCGCCCCACTGTTCTTCCTGTTGCCTCTAGCTTGCGACGCATACCTGACATTGCTCTCCAAGTATCTCCTTTCCTTGATGATGTTGTCCAAGGATGTCATTGCGTGCATATGCAGTTTCTGCAGTACTCCTTTAGCAATTGTTCTTTGCACTCCAAGATCTTACAGCATCGAAAGATTGCAGTTGTAGATTGTGCCAGCATACCCCAATGGCATGGGTCTTAGGTGTACATCATATCCAAACATTTTCAGCATGTCTACTAGCTTTTCATGTTGTTCATTTTTCTCTGCCACTTCCTCTGCACAACTCGGTCAGTACACTCAGCCCGGCATGACTCTGCTGCAAGTGGTCACGGCAGCACCGCTTTGCGCCCAGTCGCAAGCAGAATAGGCTCGGTGCGGCCAGATGCTGTTTAGTCATGTCGAAATGTCCACCTGACTAGCAGTCAATGCCAATACCCTTATGGCGGACATTGAATGACCATGTGTTCTGCCCCTTTCGCCATGTGGTAAGAGATCTGTCATCAAAGTCACTCTCCTGTCAACGCTATAGCTGGTGTCTGATCCAGCAGCAGCAGCAGCTGCACATACAGTTATAGGCATATGTAATGTCCAGCACGTTTGCATTTCCCAGTATGATTACACAGGATGCTACGCCAGATCATGCATGCAGCATGACTCATTATACTGACAGCATGATTGCATGTGCATGACTCAATCTGAAAACTTCGAATCCCTTTGGAAACTTGAACGACCAGACAGTAGGAAAGGCTGACGCAGTCAGCTGTCTGCAGTGAAATGCAAAGTCAAGGGGCAAGGGAGGGGCCAGAAGCGTCCTGTTTGCAGCTCGCTGCTTTGCTGCAAAAGCTGGATACTACGTTTCACAGCTGTGCTGTTTTGCCACAAACCTTGGGCCTCCAAGGTATCCTTCCCTGTACCGTTCGAGCCCAGCATAACTCACAAGTGTAGCCTGTGCTTTCACCTCTGATTTGCTGTGACAGTACCTTTGGCTTTGACAACACCTAATTAGCGCTGCGATCGCTTTGCGCGGCGGTTAACCCCAACACGCGTCGTTGTATCGGTCGTTGACCTGTCCTGAGTCGCAGCATCGAAAAGCTTTGCAGCTGTGTGCTCTACGATAGTCTTAAACAGACCTGCTTCGTACTCTGGACACCACTTTTGACGACAGCTGTACCCTAATAAAAGGCTTGGAAATTTCGAAAGAAACGTATGCCTCGTCGACAGGCTGGCCGGCGTTTGTTTTGGTCCGCTTTCAACGGTCTGGTCGACCAGCGCGAGTCCCTCTGATCAAAGATACCAGGAGGCGGAGTACATCGAACGGACAGCTCATGGCAGCAAAGATCGACAGGAAGCTCTGCAACATGAGCTAGTCATCCGAGGACCTTCCTCTGCACAACTCGGTCAGAGGGGGACAATGCCTCAAGCGAATCCGGCAGCACCGTGTACCATACACAATGTACGCAGTCAACAATCCACATCAACGCAGTTTAGGCAGAGAAGCCGCGTCAAGTGGTGTTTCTTGCGCATAGCTCTAGGGGTTTTGAGGAACTGAGCGTGCTGCGAAAGGCCCAGGTCGCGCTTCTTACGGATCGTGGCAGCAACAAACCTTCCGGGAGGTTTCGGTCACCATATGCACGCTTTGTCGTACGCAAGACTTGCCCAAGGTGCGTGTAAGTTTGAATGTTGACCGATCTGCAGAAAGATCACCACTTTTTGCGTCCCAGCTGTCATACACTGACAGCTACTTCCAACATCAGGCTTTTTGTTAAAACACCTTCGCTGCATTTCAGGCACGCACTGCAAGCTTAGCACACAGATTAGCTGTTTCCTGGGGTGCAGTGCGCAAGCCCAAGTGGCTTCTATTGCTGGTTGGTTCGCTTGTGACACAAACTGATGCATGCTTTGGACAGGCAATTGCTCACGTTGCATACAGACTCAAGTTATGCAGCTGTTGGATGCAAGACATATGCAGGACTGCAGCCGAGTCTTGTGTGCATGCTTCATGTGTGCACAGTATTCACACCATACACAGTGTATCATTGCAGGCCCAAATATCCAGTGCAGAGAGTGGGAGTGGCAACAAGCAGGTCCACAAAATGTCACCGTCTTACAACAGAGCCTTAGAGGTTAGGGGCTGCCGGTTCAACGAAGTGTATACACTGTACATATGGCTGTTGCTCAGGGCACAACTACATGTGGCAAGACAGCTGGCAAGAAGGATAGATCTAGATAAGAGGCTTCAAGGACTCAGCTGCCTTGTCTGAAGGCTTTGAAGAAGAATGACTGAGCTGCCTTGTGTCTCTGCTCCACTATATAGCAACTCAGATTGTCATAGCTTTTGCTCAGCACGTCAGGCGTGCAAGCTGCTTTGCCTAACACCTTTGTGATTCAAAGAATCAAATGCAGCTGCCATGCATGTTAACGTAACTGTTGAATAGCAGAGGGGTAGTTGCACGTCTGCAGTCTGTTTGTTGTCTTTTGCTATAGCAGGTTATGTACAGCAGCAGTCAAAAGTCTGCATCCAAACATTTGCATTGCTGTACATTGCAGCATTCCCTTGCATCCCCAACTGCCTTGGTATCACGAGTCAGCTCATCACTGGGGATCACGTGATCAAGTTTAGCAATCTGCTTTGCCTCGGCGCAGCCGAAGGTAAGGGGAGGTAAGTGGATTGTCTTTGTCTGCCGTCTAAGTCAAAAAGCAACCACTCTGAAATTTTTGAGCACTTGCAAGTGATTGCAGGGGCTTGCTGGTTGCACAAGCTTTGCTGCAAGTGACAGCAAAGCTTGCTCAACGAGCAAACTTCTTGTCTTTTGTGAAAATGCTCTGGCTAACAGCACACTGCGTTGCTTCACAAACTGGATACTACAAAAGAAAGCTGGCCTGTTTTCACAAACAGCACTGCCCTATGTAATCAAGTCACCCTTCTAATATCAGCAACAGGACGTCTCTTCTGCAGACGTTTCCTGTTGCAATCCGTCCTTTTCTCGCTGCCATTGAGCACAGTATGAGACGTCGTAAATCCGGGTGTTTCTTGTCTCTTTCTCTTCCCATTCACAAAAACGTATCGTGGACAAATACCATATTTCTGTACTTCCTCCATCAGGGGAGGAAAGTCATGTCTCTTTTGCGTACTTTATACTTATCATAAGCATATCATTTGGCCAAAGAAAGATACGCAAAAGGTATGCGTTAAAGAAAATTTCGTCATCACGTATACGCTGTCATGGCTGACAATCACCAGTCCTACGAAGCAGCAAGCCTGCAGCCGTTTTCCTGGCGTACGGTTTGTCAGAATCCAACTACGTAGGTATATCGGAAGCGTCGTTGTCAGTTCACGGTGACAGCACATGACGCTAACAACAAGGTTGTTGATTTTCCCCTCCACGCAGCATGCGCTCCTTGCGCCAATGGAGCATCTAATTTTCTTTCTAATATGACCCCAATCTATGACCCTTGCTGTTGTGACCACCTGTTTTTTGCTAACCCCGGGCCCACCCATGGGTGATTTCAGACCCGTCGTTCAGGTAGAGATTCAAACCACGAACGCCAGGTTGCGGTGCTTCATTCTACATCTTTCTCCTGTTCAAATTGCCTTGCTCAGCCACATTCCCTAGGCCAGCTACTGCCGGTCTTTGTACCTTGTCCATCAGTTGTCAGACTCAGTCATGGTCAAAATTGCGATGGGTGTCGGTCTGATGGTCCTGGTAAGTGTCTCGCTGACCAAGAAGTGTACGCTCATAGGCTTGTGAGCATCGCAGCAACTAAGGTTAGACGTGCTTTCTGCAGATTGGGCAATGCTTGACCTGTTTGTCTCCGGTACGCACACGCAGCTTCGTTTGACGCCACTTTTATGTCGCGTGCTGACCTTGCTGACTGTGTGTAGCTGGAGAACAGAGAGCTTCGCCAAAACGATCCTTGCTGTCAGACATAGACTACGATGCAGAATATGCTTATGCTCCCACCCCAAGCACCACCTCCACCCCTACAGCGACGAGCGTATCATCTACTTCTGATACCAAAAATGTTACTGGTGAGTTTGACTCGCATGCGCCATTTCCACACCTCGACACCTAAAGTGCCTGTCTTGTTGCTGCAGTGTCATTCACGGTTACTTTCTCCGGAATCGCTACAGTTGCAGATTTCACGCCAACACTTCAGGCAAATTACAAGCAATTGATTATCACTGCGTCTAACGCAGCAGACGTAGAGATAACAAGCATTACAGCCGGAAGTATCAAGGTTGCGACTGTAGCCTATTTTTCATCTTCCAGTTCAGCAGCCAACTCAGCAGCCGCAACCACTCTTGTAAAAACTTTGACTACAAGCGCAAGCAGCATTTTTCCAGCTAGCACATATGGGACAGTCACTGTCTCTGACATCACAGAATCTACTGGAACTTCAGGTGAGTCCTTTGACCGTTCTGGTGTGATAAACGTTGCTGCTGATACTGACATTATGTGGCGTTATGCAGGTGTGGGCTTAGTAGGAATATCTGTCAGCTTATTAATGGTTGCTGTAGCCTTTGTGGTCATATTGTTTTAAGAAAAATGCGACCGTGTTTGACAAAAAGACATTAGTGACACCGCTCTTATGTTTTATTTGCGCATGTTGTAGATTTCAATCCATGTAATTCCACTGAGTGTCCTTGACGAGGTTGGCTTATCAGAATGCGTAAACAAACAACCAACCGATATTTGGTCGTTTTCGATTTGCAAATGATGTTACAGCCTGTCAGCAGCTCAAAAATAAAGAAGGACCATAAAGGACACATGACTGCCAATTGAGGATGCGACAGCTAAGCACTGTGGGAGTCAGTGCTGAGTTTGTTACAAGCAGCTTCCTTTTAAAGCAGACAGTCTATCCATGTGCCCTTGCCAACAAGGTCACAGTGATGAAGCTGATAGACTATCAGTGTTCAAGATCATGCCACAGGGTAACTGGATTTCACATTTCATTGATATGCTGGAACGGCTTCAAACAGCGCTTGACCCAAGCAAAATTCCTTGGCACCTCCCTGCAAGCAGCTTTATCGTGTGTTGAATGTACTGCAGACAACATTTGCATGACCGCTGTGCATATCACTCTTTTGCCTGACTGCATTTAGCATGCAGATTGTTCTCCCAGCTTTTGATTGGGCTAAGAGGTGTGTTGAGTGTACTGCAGATAGCACTCCAAAGATGGTCAACCGCAGGTGCATGCCTTGACAACTAGGGTGCCTATTGGCTGCAAAATTTCTAAAAGGCTGTCTGGGCAATACTCACCGTCCTTGCAAGCTGGGAATCAGTCAGCAAGCACCAGGAGCAATCCCTGATCATGAGTACTTCCCAACAAATGTGCCTCCTACTGTGCAAGTAGCAGAGGACTTACGTGTCAATTTCCATGTACTCCATGCTCACAGTGTCAGTGTCCATCAGCCCGTCCATGGACAACACCTTGCCCACATCAAATTTGGCTGTACTCTGATATGGTGACCCATCAAATGGCTCACACACCACGTACCCACCCACTGTCACATCATCTGTAGCCCACACTTGCAGGCCCAGAGTCTTGGGCGCTGCACTCTCATGTCCTAGCCATACACCTTGATGTGGCAGCAGATACAGAGCTTGTTGTGCAAACTCAACCTGTACAACGAGAGTGCGTTGTCAATGTACAGTATTTTTAGGGTTTTTAATGATTACAATTCAGTTTGTTCCAGCCCCATGTGCATGGCTTATATAGAATCAGGGTTCAACTCCTATGCTGGGACAGTAGTAGCGGCTTCTGACAATAACACCCTTACCACAAATATATGTTGAAATCTAACTTAGTACAAATCAAAGTGGCGCTGTGTTGTGACAAAGAAGTGCCTCAACTAAATCTAATCCATCACATACAGCCTGACACAAGGTGTATGACAGACATGCAAGCAAGTGTCCAGAAGCAAATGACCAAGTGCCTTTCCAGACCTGTGTGATCTCTAGCATGTCAGCAAGCAGGCTGCTCCTAAAAAGCAGATGGTGCAGCAAACCAATCAATAATGATGTGGCAGGAGCAGGATAAGGTGGACAGTGCAGTATCACAAGATCAAAGATGAAGGTGCTTACATCTACAGGTGGAATGCCCCTGACCAGCTCTGCATCCTGATCCCTCCATGTCCCTTTCGGGTATTCAATCAGTCTTGGATGCGGCTGCAACACGCTTGAGACAATGCCCTTTGGCCAGGCTGCCTCTTGCTTTTTCAGAAATGCAGGCCAAAAGGTTCTGGCATGCTCGATCTCACGCATCAATCTGACACGGGGGTGGTTTGGATCACCAGCTGCCTGTGCAGGCGCATCAGGGTGCTTCTCAAGGTGCTTGTCCCATACCTTCTCACAGCAAGCCTGAATCAATCACACACTGGGCTAAACATGGTATTGCTGATTGTTGAGGTGAGTTATCACACCCTTTAAACTAGCCAGCAAGTCATGCTACCTTGACCAGCAGCACAGCTGCCAAGACATCACGGCTGCAGTCGCCACATGACAAGCCTCAAAGTGAAGTATGTTGGCCTAGTGCAGACCAGGTGTGGACAAATTCAGAGTGATGGCTATACAAATGAACTCCAGGTAGTGTAGCATTACAAAGTTGTCGCATGCACACAAAGCAGTCAGGTCTTGCAAAGGCTGACCTCAACATGTTTTCTGATCTTGTCAAAGCCACTGATTGGCTTGGTGGGCATGACTTGCAACTCTGTGCAAGACATCTTTGAAGAACACAGGCCAAACCTTGTTTTCCTTGGGCTGCAACTCTGTGTCCCTCATGAACTGCTTCCAGAAGAGCTGTGCTTTTCCGTCTATGAGCTTGAGCGTAATAGAATGCACTCTGAGCTTGACCTCAGACCCCAAATCACCCTTCACTTTCCCTGTACCTAAGCCCTTGAACTTGTAGGTCCTGTCCTGCAAGTGCAAGCCAGCTAGATCACATCAATTGTTTTTGCGGTGCAGGAGTGGAATTGAGTTTGCACTATAACTTTGTAGAGGCAGCAATTGACAGCAATGAACATGATACAACTTGAGCAGAGACTCAAAGACATTGGGCAGCCTGGGGAGAAAGCAGGAGTTTGTTGCATGTTTGACGTCAGTGTAGTAGCCACAGAACAGACAAAATGTAAATGGGAGTACAGGGGTACAAAAGCGTAAGACAGTGATTATGCTTACCTTGAAGAACAGATCCCACTGAGGTACATAGTCCACCATCACACACAACGTGTCATCAGTACGCAGAAATCCCAGAGCAGGAGGCAACCGGCTCTCCTGCAGTGTCTCTTGAAACATCGACATCATCTGGTCTGGTGTCAGGGCTTGGCACCGCTGTAGCTTGCTGCTCAGCACGCCAAACAGTGCATCAATATCCTCGTGACTGTGACCAGGTTGAAGGAAGTTGAGCTGCAGTCACATCCACTTACGTGTTCAGGTCATTCTGGGACATCATCAAAGGTGTGAGGTCTGTGTCTTCAACATCAAATCCAAGCTACATTATGTTTTGACTCTATGAGCAAACAGGGTCAGGCTCAGCAAAACTGCAGTTCAAAGGCAGTGAGACTGTGCAATGTGATGCTACAGCAGAACAACCTTAGACACACATGTGCTGAATGAGATGAAGTCTGCACGAGAGCTGACCTCTACTTCAGTGAAGATTCCAGCCTCCACCAGGCTGGCCAGGAAGGCAATGACGGTGATATTTTTTTGTTGTCTTTGCCACAGTTGTCCATCTGGAGCTTCAGCTTTTGCGGTAGAAAGCCACGCTTTGCCTTGACCTCATGCAGAATGTACAAGATGATGCTGCAGGTGACGTTGCTGCCTGATCCTGGTCCTGTCAGCTGACCACCATGCTGCCAGAAAGCCATGTTACCAAGGCCATGCACTTTTGCTGCTATCAAGGGTTGCTGCAAAGGCTGCCCCGTGTTACACACCTCCTTGTTTGGCCTGATGAACTGAGAGATCTGCGTCTTCCAGCAGCTCATTCCATCAATAATGACGGAAAGATGATAGCAGCCGTTGATGTTGAGGAAAGCAGACTGCCTACAACAGGGACCAAAGGTGTGATTGGAGGTAGAGCTGGCAGCTGCACCAAGTGTTCATTGCAATCAGTGGACACAGGCAAGATGACTAGTATTACATTCATCTTATATGCCCAAAGTAATCACACACGCCTTGTACAAGCACAGCATGTGACAGCATGTTTGGAGTGACCATGACGCTGCAAGCTAACCAATTCGTTCGGCAACAGTAGAGATACAAGATGCCGTACTGTTGTGCTTGAGGGCAGGTCAGACACGCCAGGCCTCAAAACCATAGCATGGCACAACATTCTCATGGACACATAACAAGCTTTGCAATGTGATATTGCATCTTGCCACGCAGGGCGTGGCCACCTGCATGCAAGCTGCATGTGCTGTTACAACAGTTTGGGCAAGCTGTTACTGTGACAGTATTGCACACCCGTCAGCCCAATACCTCATCCTGTCCTGTCGCACTTGATCTTGGTGGTCACCAAGAAGCTTCTTGTAGTAGGCCTTGTGCTCGCCAAGGGCCAGCTGCGCCACAGACAAATTGACGAGTGTCCTAGTGCTCACCAGCAAAGACAGTCTGTGCAGGCGGTGTAAGCTGATCTCTCAGCACCTGACTATTATCAGTGCTTGCATATGTTTTGGATGTCACTGTGCAGCATGCTACAACAGCGCGTTGAAATATGGCGAGAGAGAAGAGAGAAGGCCAGGCAAGAAGAAGAAGAAGAAGAAGATTACAACAGAGATCACAATGCATGTGTTACACACGAATCCTCGATTCACCCAAATCGTCGATTCGGGTGAAAGTCCAAGCAAATCAGCTATCTGGGTGAACTCGGTACACATATCGACGATTTGTGTCTCGTAGCAAACAGATCATCGATGAAGGCGATAAAAGGCTTCAAGAGTCTGCACAGCCCCTTGGTAACAATCTGCACAGCCCCTTTGCAAATTTGTAACAATCTCAGGTGTAAGTTGCAACAATTGAGGCCCGGCATGTGATAGCATGTGCACCCATCATCGCTCACATCGCTCATGACATCGTTGTGCATCACATATGATAAAATGTTTTCTTCCTTAAGCATGCTCACATGTTCATGGCTGACAATGACCGCTGCACCAATTGCAAGAGCAATTTCACCTGCTGTGAACCCTGCCGCTGGAATTCTAAAAACAAACTCTTAAAGTTGTAATCGCGATGACAGCCACCTGCAGTTGCGTCCGTTCCAGCGCGATAGGCAGCTGATGTCATGAGTCATGCCGCCAACTGGGTCAGCCTATGATCCATTGCACAATGAGCACTTTGAGAATCTTGTCTACGAATTGCATAAAAAGCACCCACATTGTGCTCTCGTTCACCCATCATCAACTTATGAAGACGTCAAAAGCTTCCTTGAGTCCGGATCCGGCCTTCTTGATAAGCAACAGCCTTTCAATAAGGACTTCCGGGCTTGGGTCCGCAAAAGAAGCTTTGTGCTGTCAGAAGGGTCATTGCAGAGACAAGTTGAGACTGCACCAGGAGAATACAAGCTGTTGGCAGTTGTCACGTTGCCAGATGCTGGCAAGACAATTCATGGATTGCACGCCGATTTACTGAAGCATGCTGGACAGGACCAGACGAAGTTGAAGGTGCGACAACAGAACCAGGCCTCTGTCTGGTAGCTGTACTGCTGCAGCACTGTACTGAGCAACAGTAATTTTGGTGCAGATCAAGGAGAACTTCTATGGCATCCCAGCACCGCTGATCGTTGCATACATACAGCAGTGCAGTGTGTGTGCCATGCGACAGACTCTGTCAACAAGGGCACCCCTGACACCCATTGTCTGCACAAGGTTCTGGGCCAGGGTTCAGATTGACCTCATTGACATGCGCAAGTATGAGTATGAGGGCTACAAGTGGATATTCACCACCAAGGATCACATGTCCCGGTTTGTGATCTTGGATGCTCTGAGGAGCAAGACAGGCTTAGAAGTTGAGCAATTAGTGAGGTAGTGCAAGGCTTGTGTTGCTTACTTCCCACACACTACAGCTCTACCTGCCTACCACAACCAAACTCAGTGTTCAAGCAATATGTGCAGACTGTCTGCTTGTTTTGTTACAAGCCTAGTATAAACTTGCTTTGTTGTCCGCAGCTGATCATCGGGCCACTGCCAATCTTTGGGCCACGTGAGCTCTTACAATCTGACAATGGCAGAGAGTTCGACAATCAACTGTTTGACGAGCTGAAGGAACGCTGCAAAGGCATGCAGATCATCAAGGGCCGCCCGAGACACCCACAAACTCAGAGCTCAGTGGAGGCAGCCAACAAGATGGTAGAGCGCAACACTTCTCAACACTTGGTACTTTGACAAGCTGTCAAGGTCTTTTTCCAAAGGCGAGTACGACATGCTGTTCAGACGCTGGTTCAAAGAGCAGAGATTTCGCTATCTGAAGAAGCCTTGGTACCCATATCTTCTTCCCAATTCACAAAGGGGTGCACCGGATATCAGCAACTCTCCACATGCAGCAGAAGGAGCTGGTGTGCTACGATCCTCTAGGGGTGAGTGTTGTCAACACCATGCTCCGTTGTTCTGCTTACATCTTGCATCATAGTCAAGCTGAGGTGACAACATAGCAAGCCTTACTGTAGGGCAGACATGATGTGGACATGCGGAAAATCTTGACATGGCTTGAGGACCAGACAACCGCTGACCTGCCCCTCGGCATGCCCCCTTACAAAGCCTCCGAGTTCAAGATCAGGTACACAATGTTTCACGCAAACAAATTGTGCCATCAGCATTGCGAAAACATGCATTGCTGACTTGACGCTATAGTGCCAGTGTGTCTATCTCAGGTATGAGGAAGACCTGCCCAAGCAAGGGCGCAGCCTTGACTGTGCTCTGTTTCTTTGTGGGTATGCTACAGACCTGCTCAGGCAAGGTCCAATGGATTTTCAACAGGAGAAGATGCAGCAGTTCAGGGAAGGCATGCTGAAGACACTTGAGAGCATATGTGAGTTGTTGTTGTGCTTATCTTTTGCTAGCATCAAATTGATGCATAAGAAACTGTTACATGTATATGAAATACCAAGGCAATTTGGCCAGAAAACATTTACTTGTCACCCAGGTTTGACCAACCCTACAGCCGAGGATTTCTTAGAGGTTTCCTCAGGCGCAGCTGCCGTGGCCGGAAAGCCACAGAGCATTATGCCTATCAATGGGGCAAGCACAGGCTGCCCTGCCACAAGAGGTGCTGTGGCTGCTATATGCTCTCCAGATGTGGTCATCAGCTCCTCAGGTACACTACGCTTATTGTGACCAGATGCTTCTTTGAAATTGAATATCAAGCATGCTTTG
Organism: Pseudevernia furfuracea; assembly: GCA_022315425.1. Lineage (NCBI taxonomy): Eukaryota > Fungi > Ascomycota > Lecanoromycetes > Lecanorales > Parmeliaceae > Pseudevernia > Pseudevernia furfuracea. The sequence continues at coordinate 36,608 of JAIUPT010000045.1, forward strand.
TCTACATACATACACTGGCACCAAGGCATGATATGTAGCTTGTACATGCACACTGGTTGCACAGCTGAGTTGTACACTATGCCTACAGATGATCATGTCCATGAAATGCAGCCTTTGCCCCATTCAAACGCAGCTTTGCAAATCTGCATCTGCATGAAGCACCAGGATTGATGCCAGTAGACAATGCTGCACTTGTTGAGTGGAGCCTGCCACACCACCTCACTGTTTGACGTCTTGTGTATTGGTCAGATGCAGACTCAGGGGAAGAAGCATTGTCACCTGACACTGCAGCTGCTGCAAAAACTTTGGCTCAGATGACAGCAAGGGATGCACACCCTGATGCCGATGAGGATGGCATTTACCACAGCAGTGATGATTCAGATGGTCCTCACAAGCAGATCAGACAAGAGGGACTTGAGACCCTGAGAAGACGCGTGCACGTATGGTCAAGAACTACAACAGGCAGTCAAGGGTGCGCTCTTTCCAGTTTGGGGACTGTGTAGGGGTGAAGGTTGACCGCGCTGACAGAGATCATTGTGACAGAAAGTTTGTCCCATGCCTCATCATTGGGGTGAACAGACGCCAACAGTTTCAGCTCAGGTGTGAGGATGGTGTGATTGAGACCCGACACACAGCTGGCGACTTGCACCTTTTCCCAGCACTACTCGCTTTTCCTTTGCGGCAGGGGATAGCATCAAGGGAGTGCAGCAGCTGAAGGTGATCCAAGCCTCCAGGCTACAGTCCCATGCCAAAGTGGCTGCTGTGAGCTGTAAGTGTGGCACACTTCAGTGCTCAACAAAGAGATGCAGATGCTTTGCAGCAGGCGTTGAGTGCACTGCAAGGTGTCATGGAAAAAAATGCCAGCACTGGGGTCAGCACTGAATGGGTCTTATAGATGGTGCATTTTTATGTATGTAACTTGCACATAAGTTGCAGTGAACTCTTGAGCATGACTAACAGCTTACATTGATCATCCTGTGATAGCCTGACTGTGTGTTAATCTGACAACATGTGGCTCTTCAGATTTGTAACTGAATGGATGTTTGCAATCCGAATCAAATCACGGTCTTTCATTAGTCCACATTCCTTGTTGCGGTAGCGCTACTGCTACCGCAGATAGTCTACCTGGGTAGGGTAGCACCCAAATCGACGATGCGTACCTCGTACCACACAAGTTGACGATTAGTGTGGGCTGGCACTTGAATCTTCATCTAGTGTTGCAGCGGCCATGCAATTAAACAAGAGTCGCAACACATCTTTACAAGCGGCAAGCGGCTGCTCGGTACGGACATGCATCCAGCGGAAGTGCGCTGCAGCTTGGCACGTCTGGTGTACCGCTGTCACAGGTAAGGGCACGGTTCGACACTGGGATGCACGGTTGTGACACCCGAACACACACACACCGAAACGCACGGTCTGACACCTGAGCACACCGAGACGCACGGAGACTGCACGCCGTACAAAACGCCCCAGTCTAGTAGTCTTGCCTTGAAGACGCCCACGATCGTGAGAAGTTGCGTCTTGAACACGCTCACCAGAAGCTCCGTCTTGAAGACGCTCACGAGATGCCCTGTCTTGGAGACGCTCGCAGAGATTTCTCATCTCGAGAAGGGGCGTCTTGGAGACGCTCGCAACGCGTCTAGAATTCTATTCTTCGAAGGCCCCTCCAAAATAAGGATGAAAGCGGAATGTCCATTTCCTGATTGTTGCAAATGAAGCTGGACTGCAAACTATGTGGAACAAGGCAAATTGAACAAAGGATCTGCCTGTGCATCTCAACTCGGGAACCCGCCGCAAAGGCCAAAACAGCTGAAGATGACCATGCAGCAAACAGCATCACCGCCAGGACTGTACCCACCCAAGCACTAGTCAAACGCCACAAGCACTACCGCCACAGCCTGGTCACCTGGAGAGCAGCCAACAAGTGAAGAGTTCAGCCAGAATTGTCACAACTGAATCGCCCAGACGAGATCATATACACGGACGGAAGCAGAAAGGAAATCCCACGTATAGGTCACTGGCTCAGGAGTATACAGACAGTATACAGTACCCAAGCATGCACACCTGAGTCTCAAGGTGCATCCAAATGAGCAGGGCATGCTGAACTATCAACAGGGCCAAACTGGTAGCGCTTCTGATAGCAGTGAGGCACTGCAGACCAGGAGTGAAAGAGAGCATAGCAACAGACTCGAAGTGCTCAATGCAGAAGGCATGCTCTAAAGGTCACCGCCATCAACAGTTGACGATTGCCACAAACCATTGCTCGAAGCGATTGAGCACAAGATCATGCAATGAGCACAGGCAGGGGATGAGACAATTCTGCTCAAAGTGAAATTGCATATAGGCATACACGGCAATGAGATGGCTGATAAGCAGCATGATTGAAAAGCTGCAGAAGCTGTACAGTGTGCTAAATCACAACCCATATTCAAAGTTTGTTGCCCTCCCAGCTGATCCCCCAGAACACTTCTTCTGTGAATGGGCCCCGCAGCGACTTGAAGGTGCCTGTAAGCAGCAGCAGCAAAGGGATCTTGTTGCTGAGAAGGAGTCTCCATCTGAATGTGTCAATGAGGTTGAGGGAGACGAGGACGTTCTGGGCATCTTACAAGGCATGTAACCCTATCAAAGTTTGACCTTCTTCTGCTCACCTGTCATCAGCATCTCTAGCTGCCTGACCCTGCCTTGAACCTGCGCTTCCGTAACTTCAGTAAGTAGTGCATACCATAACAAAGGGGTTGCTGTCAATTCACAAGCAATGCACACACAACACTGATGTGCAGGTTCATCATAGCAAAACATCCATCCAAATTCAGCTGGTGTGTACTCTCGCTGCCGCTTGGGCCTTTCTTGGAAGAACGTTTGCAAGTACTTTCCACCATGGCCTGCATAGCCATCCCTGTCATCAAACCGCCCATGGTGCACCAATTGGCTCTGCAATAATACATGTATGACAGGTTGTCAAGCCAGTACCGAATACGTTGTCATGATATGCTATAAAGCCAGTACTGAACATGTTGTGATGATATGCCTGCATGCATTCTCATTAAGAAGACACACTAATGATGTGTGAAAACAATTGCTGATGCATGCCATTGGCCCAATAGTACCACAAGAGTCAAAACTATTTACAAAGCTGCATGCAGCTCACATAAGTGAAGTCATGGTAGCCAAAGCAGGCAACATGTCATTGCTGTCACAATATTGTGGCCTTTGTCTGAAGTCACTGTGACTGGTATAGACTGACTTGCCTGGGAATGTAGACTTGTGGAAGAAAGACGTAATGTCACCCTTCTTGGGTTTGCGTCGGCCCATTGCGTCTGCATACACCATCTCCTTGCGGTAACATGGCAGCCAAGCAAACTCATCCAACACGCTGTGCATGCCCTCAGAAGACATCTTCTGTCCATCTGCTGCACATACTAAATCCATCAGCTCTGGTGGCACGGCTTGCCTCTGGGTCAGGTGAAATGTGTACTTTTACTTTGGATGCATGCAGGTAGCTGCCTTATGACATCAGCATTGCTAGCGTGAAAGGAGGTTCCTGCAGCCCAGCATCTGTAACACATGCTCAGCATGTCTTGTGTTACAGATTCATGTTCAAGCAACGGTTGCTGCGGTAAAATGATGTTTACACGAACATAGGAGCCTTGTAGCATACAAACCCATGTGTATGTTGGGACTGCCAAGACTGTTTTGGGTCATGAGCAACAGACATGTGTATACAGGGTCAGGGGTCCCTGCTTACAAAGCTCAGCCCAGACGGTTCTGGATGGTGCAAGGTATTGCTGCATGTCATCAATGTACTTTGTCGGTGGACATAAGCACCCACAATCAGCAGACTAGCAAATAAAGTCAAGTTTCATGAATAGCATGCGCTAGCATCATAGCCACCGTGGCCTATACGCATGTGCAAGTTGACGCATACTGCATTTGTGTCTCCAAACAGATGAGAAGATGTACTTTGTTAATGTCAATGAAGCGGCGAGGAGCCTTGACCCAGGAGTTAGAGGAGACGTCACAGGGATAGTGGCAATAAGGACAAGAAGAGCTATTGACTAAGACATATGTTCTCTGCTGGCAACACCCAGAAACATATGGCATCCAGGCAAACAGGATGCTTACCGCAACATCACAAGCAGTACACAGGCTGATGGGCTGAAATACATGGCTGTAACACCTCTTTTACGGGCTGATATGCATAACCAACACGCTTGATGTTGTCCACCACTATGCCTTACACTCTTTCAGGACAATTACGTCTTGGTGCTCTGCCTTGTATATGTGCCAGGACGGCTGCTTTTCCCCACTTTCGTACAGAGACTTCCTTGGGGCTGTCACAACAGGCATTTACCTGAATAGAACACTAAATGCTTCTGTGAGATGAGCACAACAAGCTTGCCAGCTGGTGTGACTTGGGATAACCTGTGGGAGGCTGGTCTGTTTTGGTTATGTATGCATGGCTCTGCTTTCCACTTTTGATAGGGTAAAGCAGTTTTGTGATGAGGACATGTTGTGTTATAAGCTATCTTCACTGCTTCAAGGTAGCTGGGGTTTCAAGCATTCATTTATTTTAGTAGCGCTCAGCTCAGATCTTGCAACTCAGAACAGATAGGCTTCACAGCTCAGCCGTGGATCCATGCTGAGCGCAAGCTCGGAGCGTCAAGGCACATGGTCGGGAACATGTTATGTACATAAGCAAGCCCGCAGCCAAGCACGCCGTTGATAAAAATGTTATTATCAGAAAGCAACATCAGTTGCCAGGAGTTTTCATAGGAGCCGTGCTTTGACGCAACATCTCACCGGCAAGCTGGAATCGATTGCGCCGAACACTGAACTCACATCCTTATCAAGCGCGCAGGAAATGGGCGGGGAATCCTAGCCGACGAGTCCTGGGGTGTCCTCGCCGTTCCTGGGGAGCGTCCTCAGATTTCAAATGAGCACTCATGAGGGAACGATTCAGCCAAACCCACCTTCAGCCGACGCCTGCCTTTGTTGCGAAAGCCCTGCCGATGCTGGATGACACAAACGATGCACCGGATAACAAAACGTTTAGCTGGCCTAGCGGCGTGTATGGTCCTCGCCTGCGCTGGCAGCGCCATCATTGCTGGTCGACTGTACCAGTCAGGTGTGTTCACCAAAACGGAAGTCAGCACCAGTATGGCCGATCGGGTTGGCACTTGGATTGTGACTTTACTTTCAACAAAAGTATGCGCAGGTACCGCTGCAAAGCGCGGTGTCGCGAAAACATTGTTGCACACTCTGACAGATGTGGTAGACCCCACAAGCCTTGAGGGCCGACTGTACTACCTTGCTGAGAGTATGTATGGCAACCGCACTGAGCCACTTGACTGGCATGAAGAAGCGCAAATGCACGGACTCCTGGGTCAATACCTGGCACAAAAGTTCCCATACGGTTCTTCAAGAGAACCCGCGACCATTCAGAGCGGGTATCCGATGTTTGATTCGCTCGATGCAAAGCTTTGCCCGTGGATGCCAAAAACGTTTAAAAGTAGTCTGGAATGGAAAAAAAGCTTCCACGGTCGTGGCCTGGTTACGTCTGTACCGTCAAAATACTTGAGTTTAGCATTGACTGGTATTCGAGGCTTACGATCCACCCTCGGTGTTGACATGCCCGTCAGAGTATATTATGCTGATGATGACGACCTTTCGTTGGAAGATCGCCGGGCACTGGAAAGTATCGACAACGTTTTTGTTTGCAGCCTGTCCGAAATTTATCCCATGAGGCTTCAAGGTTTTCAAGTTAAACCCTTCGCTATGCTGGCCTCAGGTTTGCAGAAGTCATTTGGTTTGACGCAGACTTGTTGTTTCTGGTCAACCCCTGAGGTTCTTTTTAATAACGAAGATTACGACGAAACCGGCACTGGTCCTGTTTTCACGATAGAACTTTAGTCGGATGGGGATCGGTTGATGGCGCAAGCATTGACTGGCCGTGGGTTTCACCGTATTATTGGGCGAGGCAGCGATTATTTGCGATCGAGCCCTGCTTTCGTAGGGCAAGCAGCAACATAGTGGACTCAAGTGCTGTGTGTGATGCACATGGTCCGCAATTTTTTGTCATGCTTGTCGTGGCCCAGTTGAATTTGAAATCCGACACCTATTCACACGTCTGGGGGGACAAGGAAACTTTCTGGTTGAGCTTCGAGATTTTAAGAAAGCGTTGGGCAATGACCGCTGGGGCATGAGTGGCATCACATTTATGCACAGAACAGACTCTGAGTGCACAGGTGATGCAGCTTGGAACAATGCAATTGGTGCCGATCTGCCTGCATGCGGTCATATGGGTCCTGGTGACATTGTTCACATGATTCACTTCAGTGAGAGCAAACATCGAGGGCCCCGCACCATTTATGGTCCCACCCATAGGCTTTGTACCCGATGTGAAATAGGTCCTGGTATGCAACTTGTGTGCGCTTCGAAGCTGATGAGCTTAGACAGTTTCAACCAAGCCAGATGGAGTTGTACAAGAATTACATGAAAATCCATATGCATAAAAAGTAAACACTGGGTTCAATTTTATACATTATCCTCCCAATTAATAACTACCCAACTTAGTGCTCGTGGGCGATCAGTGACATGATACCCTATGCTGATCTGCAGAAGATCAAGACAATAATGAGTTCGCTGCTCTAAGCATGACAGTCAACAAGGAGGGGGCCAAACTCTGGCACTGATGGTAGCACAGCTTCCAGACTGCAGTTCTGCTGATGCTATGGCAGCCAAACATACAGGATTCGGAGCTGCATTTGAACAGAAGCACAGTGGAGCTTTTCCTAAAAGGACAAGGTCATTCCACTGCTAACTTGAAAGAGCAAGATAAAACTCAACGCCTCTGTGCTTAGTCGAATTCAAGTTCAGGCTTTCTGACTGAGACATTCTCTTAGGATTTAGAGTTGAGACATTCTTTTAGTAGCTACAGGCTTTCGGTCATTCTCGCTGGTTGGGCAAATTCAAAGATTGCTTGGCCGGCCAGTGACAAGCTTGACATGGCACAGGTGTGTGGATCTGCTGTCATGCCAAATTTAACTTGGTAGCACGCTTGCAATCAGGATAGCACTGCTGGTTGGTTTAATAATTCAGTATATGCGCTTGCTGTTGGCCGTGCACACAGTTGTGACCGCGCAGGCATGCTTGTTCGTTTCAAACAGCACGTTCGAAGTGTATCACACGGAATCAGAACTGGTGGTGAGAAGGGCCAGAACAATGTCATGCCACGTCTGCTGAAGTGTTTGTCCTGCATATGCTGTTTGCTTGATCTGAACTTGCCTCTCACGGGCAATCGGCATGTGAGTCCAGTACATGTCACATTCAGGGGCATTTGCAACCATCAGGACCAGGCCGAGGCACCTAGAGGGATTGAGGGCGGGCTAAGCTTGTTCAGCTGTACTACCCAGGGTTCGACAGGGGTCCTAAAACCAGTAGGTTTGCCCACACCGGGTCGTGCTGGATGCGGTTTTGCGTGGGCAACCAACTTGTCACAAAATTTCTGTGCGGGCAAGTAAAGTTGTCTGGATTGCACATGCAGCTATCGAAGGCATTACATCAAGCTTATTTAGTCTCAAACAGTTTTCTGGTACTGGCCTCGTCATCATCACTGGTGGTCTATTGCTGTTCCACAGACAACAACTTCATATCCATGCTCTGAGAAATCCTGCACATCTGCCTCATCAGTGATTGCTATGAAATCACACTTCAGTCCTTGCCCGCGTGCTCTACTCTGGCTCGGCCATTTTGCGTGGGTTTGCCCGCGTGGGGCGCAGTTTTTTTGAGGGGGCTACGCCCATGGATTGTGCCGATTTAGGAGGACAACCCCCTTCCGGCCTTCGGCCAAACGAGGGATGCCCTCTGCCTGCGCAGGATCTTGGTGGGCAGTCGAACTCTGGCTGGTAGGCCCAAGTTAGAGCAGAGACAGGACTCGTCGGCTAGGATTTCCACGCCCATTTCCTGCGCGCTTGATAGGGATGTGAGTCCAGTTTTCGGCGCATCGATGCCAGCTTGCCGTGAGATGTTGCGTCAAAGCACGGCTCCTATGAAATACTCCTGGCAACTGCTATTGCTTCCTAATATAAATATCTCTATCAACGGCGTGCTTGCTGTGGGGCTTGCTTATGTTCCCGACCCGTGTGCCTGACGCTCCGAGCTTGCGCTCAGCATGGAGTCCACGGGCTGAGCTGTGAAGCCTATCGTTCTGAGTTTGCGAGATCTGAGCTGAGCGCTACTAAAATAAATGAATGCTTGAAACCCCAGCTACCTTAAAGCAGTGAAGATAGCTTATAACACAACATGTCCTCCTCACAAAACTGCTTTACCCTATCAAAGTGGAAAGCAGAGCCATGCATACATAACCAAACAGACCAGCCTCCCACAGATTAGCTCAGGTCACACCAGCTGGCAAGCTTGTTTGTGCTCATCTCACAGAAGCGTTTAGTGTTCTATTCAGGTAAATGCCTGTTGTGACAGCCCCAAGGAAGTCTCTGTATGAAAGTGGGTACAGCAGCCGTCCTAGCACATATACAAGGCTAAGCACCAAGACGTTAATTGTCCTGAAAGAGTGTAAGGCATAGTGGTGGACAACATCAAGCGTGTTGTTTATGCATATCAGCCCGTAAAAGAGGTGTCACAGCCAGTATTTCAGCCCATCAGCCTCTGTACTGCTTGTGATGTTGCGGGTAAGCATCCTGTTTGCCTGGATGCCATATGTTTCTGGGTGTTGCCAGCAGAGAACATATGTCTTAGTCAATAGAGCTACCGACAGCAGACATAACGACACTGCTTGGCAACAGACTAGCGATAAGTTATCACTGACAAGGCCACGCAGTCCCCTGCACCTGTTGTTTTACTACGTCGCGGATTTAAAAGGGGTCACTTTGGACCTGAGTCAATCATGTTTACTGTCTTGGGGGGCAACTGGGATTCAACAGACAAGAAGTTCAGGTTCAGTGAATTCATACAGACAAGATTTGCTTCCTACATGCAAAGTATTCCCTAAGGAAACCACCACATGCATTTGGTTCACACAAAGTCATGTCTGCAATGGTACAACAGTGCTGCAGGAGGTCTAAATGCTGTGACCTGATATGGCTGTATGCTAGGCAATCAAACACAAAGTGCTGCTCGTCCTCCACACAATCCAATGACTCGCACACATAGCCTGTCTGTCCTATCTAGGTGAACACCGTCTGCCAGCAGCCTGTGTCTACCTGCAGACCACAGCATCCCGTCCTAAACCTGCTGATTAGCCTTCTATTTGACACACCACTTGATAACAGACAGATACTTTGCAGGAGTGTACTCAAGCTGGCGTTGTCCTATATAAACATCAAGCTGCTGTGCTGATCATCTGCAAAGTTACTCAAATGCATGCTGATGCTTAGCCTTTCTACAACAGTTGGAATGTCAAAAAACGTGAAAAAAGCTGCTGCTATCCCAAACGACCATGCAGAGAGTCACCTAGATAGTACTAGTGCTTGCCAACTGTCTTTGACTGCTGTCTGATCCAAAGCAAAGCCATCAATCATTGCAAGCTTAACATGATGCACATTGTCAAGTGCAATTGTCCTATGATGATAACGCAGAATCTGCTGCCAGAAGTGAACTTGCAATGGGAGCGACCCAACTCAGCTAAGACCGTCTCTGGTCGGACCATGTGATTTGCAATAGACTTCCTGACACCTAACAGACGTCTTAGAAAGTCCCAATGCAAAGCTTCCGCTGCTGCTCCGCAATCACTGTCCACTCCCTTCGTCTGCAGCTGTTCACCTCAAGCAAGACCACCAGAATTGGTCGTACTCCAAAATTGGCAAGAAAATTGGCTGCAGTCACAAGTTTTGTCAGCAGATGGGTGGCAAGACACCAGGCAGGGTAAAGGTGTCAGTGATCAGCAAAGGTCAGGTAGACCTCTCAAAGCTAGATGCTGATGCACAACAGCATATCTACATGGCAGCTCAGCTTCCAGAGTGCAGTAGCGCTGCTGATGTTGCAGCCAAAACTCAGCAAGCGAAGGGTCTGAAAATGAGCCCCAGCAGCATCACAAGGCTCCTGAGGAGGAAAGGGCTGCAGCACCTCACAGCAAAGGTGGTGACAATGCTGACTGCCAGTCAGAAGCTAGCCAGAGTCAGACATGCTAGGGCAGCTCTCAGGAGAGAGCTTTGCTCATGGCGCAGGGTCATGATCACCGACAGCAAGTACTTCAGATTGCATACTAGTGGCAAACCAGCTGGCCGGTGGTGTACACCAGCAACAAGGGGCACTATTGCTAAACCTAAGCATAGCATTGCTGCTCAAGTGTACATGGGCATCAGCTATCATGGCACCACAAGTCTCAAGTTTGTGACAGGGACTCACAAACAGGTCAGCAAATACATCAATCCCAAAACCAAGCTCCCCGCACAAGGGAGTGGCAAAAGATGAGTACACTGATGTGCTCCGTGACCACTTCAATTCCAGAGGGTAACAAGATGTTTGCACATGCTGGCAAGTGGGCTGACAACTGGAAATTGCAGCAAGACAATGCTCCACCCCACAAGACAGCCACCAACATGGCCTTCAGTTGCTGACCATGTGCCAGCCGGTCATTTTCTGGCCTGGCCAGCAAACTCCCCTGATCTGTCCCCAATAGAGAATCTCTGGGCTTGGATGAACAGGCAGCTGCACAAGCATCACAAACGCAAGAATGTGGAAGAGTTGAAAGAAAAGCTGGAACAAGTTAGGCAGTCCATTCCAGCTGGAATACTTGCACGCTGTTCTTTGATGGCATGAATGCCAGAATGAAGCGGGTTCTTGACTTGACTGGTGACCACATAGGGAAGTGACTTAGGTCTTTTCCTTCCAGCACAGCATTGCAGGGTTGTTCCATGACAATTTAGGGAACAGCAGCTCATCAAGATTGTGTGTACCTCACTTGTGCCAGCTTGTGTAACTTGACAGCAAGCCTGTCTTGCCTGAGTGTATGAATGTCTGAAGCCTAACTGTGAGTAAACAAGCCTAATTTTTGCAGTGTTGTTGCCACTGTGGGCACAAAGCCTTGATACAACATGATGCAATGCAGTGCATGCACCAAACTGGATGTGTGCTTCCATTATAGCAGAACCCCTACAGCAGAATCACCGCTACAGAAGAGGTGTGATCAACCAGGCTGTGCAGCTGATCAAGGCAAGCTTTTGGTCTGCTGGTGCTTGGGTCGCTTGCCTGGCATCATTTTGCATGCTCGCACGCGTTGTACCGGACTTGTGTGAGCTGAGGCGGCGAATCGCATCACATACAGAATTCCAGCAAACTTCAGTGCTCAAGTGATCACACAGCTTGCAGTGAGCAAGATGTTTCTGGTTCTACAGGCAACAGTCAAACATGGTAAAGCAAAAGCACATCACAGCCTCTCAGGAACTTCGTCTGAAAGCTGTTCACCTCAAGCGAGACCACCAGGATTGTGGCGTACTCCAAAATTGGCAAGAAAAATTGGCTGCAGTCACAAGTTTGTCAGCAGATGGGGTGGCAAGACACCAGCAGGGTAAAGGTGTCAGTGATCAGCAAAGGTCAGGTAGACCTCTCAAAGCAGATGCTGATGCACAACAGCATATCTACATGGCAGCTCAGCTTCCAGAGTGCAGTAGCGCTGCTGAGGTTGCAGCCAAACTCAGCAAGCGAAGGGTCTGAAAATGAGCCCCAGCAGCATCACAAGGCTCCTGAGGAGGAAAGGGCTGCAGCACCTCACAGCAAAGGTGGTGACAATGCTGACTGCCAGTCAGAAGCTAGCCAGAGTCAGAATAGCTAGGGCAGCTCTCAGGAGAGAGCTTTGCTCATGGCGCAGGGTCATGATCACCGACAGCAAGTACTTCAGATTGCATACTAGTGGCAAACCAGCTGGCCGTGGTGTACACCAGCAACAAGGGGCACTATTGCTAGACCTAAGCATAGCATTGCTGCTCAAGTGTACATGGGCATCAGCTATCATGGCACCACAAGTCTCAAGTTTGTGACAGGGACTCACAAACAGGTCAGCAAATACATCAATCCCAAACCAAGCTCCCGCACAAGGGAGTGGCAAAAGATGAGTACACTGATGTGCTCCGTGACCACTCCATTCCAGAGGGTAACAAGATGTTTGCACATGCTGGCAAGTGGGCTGACAACTGGAAATTGCAGCAAAACAATGCTCCACCCCACAAGACAGCCACCAACATGGCCTTCGTTGCTGACCATGTGCCAGCCGGTCATTTCTGGCCTGGCCAGCAAACTCCCCTGATCTGTCCCCAATAGAGAATCTCTGGGCTTGGATGAACAGGCAGCTGCACAAGCATCACAAACGCAAGAATGTGGAAGAGTTGAAAGAAAAGCTGGAACAAGTTAGGCAGTCCATTCCAGCTGGAATACTTGCACGCTGTCTTTGATGGCATGAATGCCAGAATGAAGCGGGTTCTTGACTTGACTGGCGACCACATAGGGAAGTGACTTAGGTCTTTCCTTCCAGCACAGCATTGCAGGGTTGTTCGTGACAATTGGGAACAGCAGCTCATCAAGATTGTGTGTACCTCACTTGTGCCAGCTTGTGTAACTTGACAGCAAGCCTGTCTTGCCTGAGTGGATGAATGTCTGAAGCCTAACTGTGAGTAAACAAGCCTAATCTTTGCAGTGTTGTTGCCACTGTTGGGCACAAAGCCTTGATACAACATGTGCAATGCAGTGCATGCACCAAACTGGATGTGTGCTTCCATTATAGCAGAACCCCCTACAGCAGAATCACCGCTACAGTTATAGGCATATGTAATGTCCAGCACGTTTGCATTTCCCAGTGTGATTACACAGGATGCTACGCCAGATCATGCATGCAGCATGACTCACCATACTGACAGCATGATTCTATGTGCATGACTCAATCTGAAAACTCAGAATCCCTTTGAAATTTTGAACCACAGACAAAACAGTAGGAAAGGCTGACGCAGTCAGCAGTCTGCAGTCAAAGTCAAGGGGCAAGGGAAGGGCCAGACTCTGGCAATTTTTTTGCACAACCTGTGCACAGGTAAGTCTGGTGTGCTGTAAACCACTGCAAGTTGCTGCTCTGAAAACAAAGGTGTACTGCCTGTACAGCCTCACCCTCTGTCAGAGGAGAGTCTTTGCTACTTCTTGTGCAACGCCTCCTGTTTGCAGCTCGCTGCTTTGCTGCAAAATTCTGGATACTACAGTGGGGCCCATAAGTCCTGATCAGGACATTTGCATCGCTGGAGATGGTAAAGTACATTGCAATGCAAGACCAACACAACCCATTGAGTCAGCATGGTGTTGCCTGTTACGTGACCAAGTTGGAAGCAAAAGCTTTAGACTTTTGGGGTAGCCCTTTGCTCAGCAAGAAAGCTGCTGGCACAGTCAGCAGTCAGCGTCTAAGTCAAGGGGCAAGGGGAAGCCAAACTCTGGCAAATGTTTTTGAGCAGGTAAGTAGACTGCTGTGTTGTGCAAGTTACAGCACTGAAAACAAAGGCTTGCTGACTGAACAGGCTCTCCTTCTGTCAAAGGAAATCTGTACCGTTCGAGCCCAGCATAACTCACAATGTAGCCTGTGCTTTCACCTCTGATTCGCTGTGACAGTATCTTTGGCTTTGACAACACCTAACCAGCGCTGTGGTCGCTTTGCGCGGCGGTGAACCCAACACGCATCGTTGTATCGGTCGTTGACCTGTCCTGAGTCGCAGCATCGAAAAGCTGAGCAGACTGTGTGCTCTACGATAGTCTTGACCACAACTTGCTTCGTACTCTGGACACCACTTTTGACGACAGCTATATGGTCTCAAAGAGCTAGATGTTCAGCCAGCACGAGATTTGGAGTTTAAGGAGGATCCACTGATACAGTTGCTGGTTGACGCTTTGCCAGAAGAATTGCCAGAAATCATTATGAAGCCGAGTGGTGTTGAAACAAGAGGCGGGCAGGTTTCTCACCAGACAGCAGGAAACCAAGGCCTGTGCTGATAGAGTGAAGAACAAGCACGGCTTCTGCAGCAGTCCTAAACAGTTGCGTCAGAGCGGTCTCAGGCTTGATGACTGGCTAACAGGACAACAAAAAGGAGAGGGACACTCTCAGCGCTGACTTGCAGGCTTTGAAAGGAAAGGACTACAAACCCTTCTTGAGAGGCTCAGTGTTGATGTATGGCCGCAACGACAAGCCATGTGTTTGCAAAAAGGACAAAGCAGACCACTGTTCCACTTGCTGCATAGGACAACCATCATTATTGTCGTGTTTAAGATTGCATTCACAGCCTCTCTGGTCTTGCTTTATTTGAGGCAGTGCTTTCTGCTTATTGCAAGCAATGAGCATCTTGAACCTCAATATTATACAATTCTTGCACACCAATGTCTTAAACTGTTCTGTCAAAGAGATGAAGTCATGTTGAGACAAACAGAAACTTTTTGCAACTTGTTAGATATACTGTACAGCATGCTAGGTTTTCTTTTGGTACATTTGTAGCTTCTCTTTGTTTGTCTACAAAACTTGGGCCTTTTTCGGGGCCCATTACAGGCATTGAATGACTTGTTTCAATCAAACCCAGCAATTACAGAATGTATCGAGTTATTGTCTGTCGACTCGCCTGTTGAGTCCTAAAGACACAAATGTAAATTGATTGATTGATTGAGAACCAGCATTGGGACAAACAGAAGTCGACACATGTGCGTGTACGCGTGCACAATGCATTATGGACGCTCAGTAATCGATGCCTGGTGCAGACATTAACTCTCTAAACACAATTTGAATACCTGCATACGTCTGGCTGTCAACAGTTCTCAACATTGTTTGTCCGGCCATGCTCCCAACAACCGCAGCAATCATCTTAAGGCCCTTTTAGACGCCCATTGCAAATAGTTCATGTTTGCACTTATGGTTAACGGTAGCATGGTTTGCTCGGGAAGTGCTGCTGCTGTTGCCAAAGGCCGTTTGTGTCCGTCCCCTGATTCAATAAGTTTCTTTAAGTAGTAAAGTCGCTGACTTGGTAAGCAGAACTAGGGCTGATTTACATGTATTGGTGCCATCCACGTCATGTCGCCTGACCAGTATGTCAGTGCATATGAGTCCGGGAAGAAGTTCTTGCAAAAGCGTGGTATTGAATGTGCTGCTGGCAGCGTGACATACCAAACACACTTGTCGCATTTTGTCATCATCACGCCAGTTGAAGGTCAACACCTATAACAATGTCCGGCTGAAAGACCTGTAAATCCTTCGTGGGGGAAGTCAACTGGTAGCTTTCCACAGCCTTCTTTAACATGACCGGACCAGTGATGCGGTGCACGTCGTGTTCTGTCAACTTCACCACCGACAAATGCCACTGTGACTCGCTGGATGACGTAGTACCAAAATGTGTGACCGGGGACAGAAGCCAAAAAAGCGTTTGGAATGGAGATGTCAGAGGCTGTATCCTCCGTCATGTAAGAAACGGCGACTTGAACATGGCTCATCAGAGGGTCAAGATTTTTCAGCGACTCGAAATCGAGATCGAAGTAGCATCCTCCATAATGCAACATGTAAAAATACCGTGCACAATCTGCACGCTGAATGTTTAGCGGAAATTGATCGTAACAAATCAAGAAACCACGGAAA
Organism: Pseudevernia furfuracea; assembly: GCA_022315425.1. Taxonomy (NCBI): domain Eukaryota; kingdom Fungi; phylum Ascomycota; class Lecanoromycetes; order Lecanorales; family Parmeliaceae; genus Pseudevernia; species Pseudevernia furfuracea. Next base: position 52,203 of record JAIUPT010000045.1, read on the forward strand.
GTGTTCTGCGATGAGGCTTCCTGTTATCTTTGTCCGTCCAGAACATATAATGTCCCATTTTGGATGATTGTCCAACCATGTTCTTCTGCCAAGCCTCCTGAAAACCCTCAAGCTTTTGGTGCGCCACGATTGATGTATGATTCGAGGAACGGTGTCGGCAATGTTCTCTGTTTGAACTTCTTGGCTCCCGTTTGGGTGCTTTATGCAGACTATGTTCCGTCCAAAATTGCAACATCACACCGAGCGCTCGCCGGGAAGAAGCTGTTTTGGCTGTATTAAAAATCACGATGAAATCGAAAATACGCTGCCTGCACATGCAAACCATGGTCGCAACTTATGTGCCATTGCCAATAGCGATCTATGGTCTGAGCTTACATGTCGAACGCAGGTCAGCGTGAGAGCGCACGCAAGCATCATGCCCCGAGGGCATCCTTGCCAGCTGTTGCGTGACTTCGATGAGGTGTCGTAGTGCCGCAGCATGAGTTGTCTTGTCTTGTGGCAACTAGGAAGACCTTGTGACGGTAAAGTTTCAACAAGGCACCAAACTGAGTATGCCGGACGACTTCTGACGATCAACGGCACACAGTACTGTTTGCAGGTCAGGTTCCTTGTGATCATCTTGAGCCAGCTGTCGGCCCGAAGTCTCCAGAGGGGTTCCTCAACTGCTTGTTGCACAAAGCGTTGCTGGTGCTTGATCAGCGAGTCAATGATTTTACGCCGGAGAGCAGCAGCGCGCACGGCGTGAACAGCAAGGCCCACCAGTTAACCGACACGCCAGAGTCATCACGCAAGTCAAAATTTGAAAAAACTGGTTTTTCAACTGTTCTTTGGGTCACCTGGGTTCGTTTCTAACATGCAGTGGGGGCCAACACATATCGCCTTTGCTCAGCAAAAAATCTGCTGGCGCGTCAAAGGGCAAGGGGAGGGCCAAACTCTGGCCTATCTTACTTGCACAGGCACTGTTGAATTGTGGGTGACCCTATGCAAGCGATTGCAACTGAAACAAAGGTTTGCAGTCTGGACAAGCTTGATCTCCTCTCACAGAGTTCAAGGAAGTTCCTCTCACAGAGGGCAAGCTTGTCTAGACAGAAAGCTTTTGGTCCATCTCCGGCAAACAGCTGCTGCTTTGTGCCTGTTGCTTTGCTGAAAAACAAGTTACCAGGCAAGCTGACCTGACCGGACCGGTCAAATAGCTGGCCCTAGTGCTTATAACTCATCCAAGCTGAGATTCCCCACCGGTCCATGGCCCCTGACTCAGCGGCAGGCAGAGTTGAGCACGGAGTCGAGCACAGAGTGGAACAGTTCTGAGTCATGTTCAATAGCGGCGTTTCAGAGCGTAGCCTGCTTTGAACATTCCAATATACACAAAGTGACCTTGCTGACTCTGAGTCCCGAGCAATGAAGCTCAGGAAGCCCGTTCCCGGCAGCAAGAAAGGCGCTGCCAGTGCGTACCGAAACGGCAGTACCTCTCCGGAATCCAACTGCAACAGCTTGAATATACGCTGGTCGAGCTGGAATTAACGCGGCTGCTGGCATTGCACATACTGGTAGGGATAAAGAATATATACATGTAGTCTAAACCCTATATATAAATGGGTAAATCTTGAATGGCACCAAACTTGTCCTCCAATTGATCCTCATAAGGATTAGATTATACTCATTCCAGTTACCAGACTCGAGAAAGCCCGGTATTGTTATTTATTGTCACTATTCTCCCGCTATCAGTATTGGGTAAAGTGCGCGCCTGCTGCCTTCCTGGATGTGGTAGCCGTCTCTCAGGCTCCCTGTCTGCATTAGCATGTCACAATTGAATGATTTGCGAAGCCTTTTGAGGATTTGTTGGGGACTGTTGGGACCCTCTTAAAAGTTCAAATCTTTCTGCGGCGCAACCACAGACCAGCTGAGCTGAGTCACTTGGAACTATCAGCAGCAGCCTCTGTGGCAGCATGGTGGCTTTAGCAGTGACAGCAGGGGTGACAGCATGGGTGATTGTAGCAGTGGCAGAGCCTGAAGGAAGTTGTTGAAGATTGCTGCAGTATCCACCTGAATTTACCTGCAATAGCCAAAACGTTGAATTGACAAACGGGTCAATGAGCATGCTACCTCTATTCCCATAGGGTTGCTTTGAAGTGCAATCACCAACTGAGGGGTCTCGCTGAGGTTTGCCCACACAAAATCTGTGCATACTGCTCTCGTAGCACTTAGGGTGCATTCAGTCCTGGCCTGTTGAATGTCAGCATCTGGCCCCCTCCAAAAATTTGTTTGGGTAACACTCTGGCCAATGCAATCTGCAGATTGGCTTTCCCCTTTTGTCTTTCCTGCAACTGCAAAAACAAGGCTGTCAGTTGACAAAAAGCATATAGATGGCAACTGAACAAAGTCAACAAGTCACAGTGTGCATCAGTCATAGTTATGTTTGGACCCATGCTTGTCTGCGACGAACCCTGTCAGGCTTTTTGAACAAGATTGCAGGGTTTGGTGGACTCACATGAATGCCTTGTTACAAATCAGACAGCGTCTGTTATCCACTGAATTCCTGTCGACCGGAAAGAGCTTGCCATGGCTGATCTGTTGGCTAGCCTGAGTAAGCTCTGCAAGACCATACACTCTCAGCTGTGCTACATGACAGATTTTGCGCTGTAGAAGGGTATTGTGCACTGCAGCATCCCAAGCTGAGCACGTGCTCACCTTCATTGGACAACACAGGGGTGGACGGGGCTGGGTGACTAACAAGCTGTGACTGTGTCCCCAGCAGAATCAGCTCTACCAACGTTGTTCTCAGAGTTGTTCTGTGCTGATATGGACTTTGCCACAGTACCCACAGTTGCTTGGGGTGAAGGTTGACCATGTGACAACAATAGCTGAACAGCTAGAGCCTTAACACAGTTTGTCTTTCCTTGATGTAAGACACACCCTAGACACATCATGCTAAAAAGCGTCCCTTGTTCCCTGATTTTATGCTGCTCAATCTTACATTCAGCATCATTGCCATCACACCTTGTGTAGTGCCATTCACTCATGATGGCAACTTCATTGTGTGGCATGCCACCTTGCAGATTCGAGCCCCCATTTTGGCTTGCTCAGAAGCGTGCCTTGCACCATATGACCCAGCCACTTTGAACCGCCTAGATATATAAGCCAATGTGCAGCAGATGTTGATCATAAAGGGTTCATCTGTTTGGATGCAAGGAGAAATTTCAAGGAGAAGTGCAACAAAACTGTTGTGGCGATAGCAGAAAATGTAGCAGGCCAATTGTGTTCATCTTCAAGTTACAAGACTGGTCGCCATGCCTCGAGAGCAGGCAGATGTGATTGTCAAGCTCATCATGGATGTTGATCACCACCTACCAGAGGTTGTCAGAGGCAAGAAAGCAAGAACACTCAACGGCTACATGAAATGCACACTGGATCGGCACTCATGTTGTGCGTGGGGACTTTGGGAGATCAAGGCTGAGCGAGAGGATCCTGATGTGGGCAAACAGGTGCTACGCATCTTGAAAGAAGAGGTGAAGGCGATACGCCTTGCCTTCTCCAACAGCCATGATGGACATCTATAGCAGGTGACTTCTTTGTTGTGAGCATAGCACATATGCCGTGTAGTGCTTTACAATCCTTGTTCATGCCTTTGCAGTGTGCCAGCATCTACTGGGCTTGGCCAATGGGTTGATGACAGTGTGGTACCCTTTCAGCCACATGTCCTTTTCATAGCCAGAATTATGCAGCTGCAGCACACATAGACCGCAAGGATGTGGGTATGGGCTTTATCACATGGTATCTGGCAGGTCAGTGTCAGCTGTCAAAACCTGTTTGTTGAGACTATGACACAACAATTAAACTTGACTACTACAACTGGAATTGCAGGAAGCGGCACGCCACCAGTGGGAGATGTCGTTGAGCTGCCAGAGATCAGGCTTGAGCTTTACACCTTGTCATGGTAGCATGATGGCCTTTCGAGCAAGCCAAGTGGTCCACGGCACACGCATACCTGATCTGATCTGGACAAGGTTGTCAACACATTGGCTCAGCCATCGCAGTGCAGCGCAGGGCCATGAATGTGGCTATGAAACACCACAAGGAATTGAGAGTCAGAGTGGCTGAGGAGCAAGACATAGCCAGTTGCAACAGTCAAGAAGAGACATGCACTGGGGGTGGACAAGCAGTGGCCAGCCTTTGAAACGAATCAAGGTGAGCGACCTAAACATTTAATGTAGCAACAATTGTGCATGGTTTGGCAAATGTTGATATGCTTGGTTTGTGTTGTACAAGGTTTTGTCAGGATGAGTACTCACTAGTGACATTACATGCTTAGGCCATTCAAATCCAGCCAACAATAATTGCTTCCCTTTGGTGCACATGCTTGTGAAAGACTTGCCAATTTTGCAAATTCATGGCCTTCACATGCATGCAACATACAGAAGGCATGACAGCTGAATGTTAATGCTGTCATCATGGTACTAGCCTGATGCATATGCCAAAATCCAGACTGAGTGCACAGTAACAAGATAATGGTTGACTGCTTACAAGTTTTTTGACCAAATAGACAGCCAAACAAGCCGAGGTGAGCCATTCCTCTGCTTCAGGTGCTTCTGAACCCTCATTACAGCCAGCAGAGCTGCAACGCGCGCAAGCGGCTGTAAAAGACTTTTCTGCGTCAGAAGTATCGATCACGTCCCTGCGTGTGACCCGACACGTTCGCATACTGTCCCTACGCTGCGTGTAAGTCGATCACGCACCTGCGTGGTCGTTGGTCACGAACAGCGTGTTGTCCGGAGGTGCCTAGCTTCACGCACTTAACTAGTGGAATCAACCTTAAGTGAAGGCAGCCCTGGCTACCAGAGGCAAACCATCCAACAAAATAATGGATCCATCTGCAGAAAAATGTCCACTGTGACCATTGGCCAAACAAGTGCATTGATGCTGCTGTGCAACCACAGCATAATGCCAGGCACAACATGAAGCAAAATGCATGCAACAACTTCAACTGCAATGAACAGCAGGATGACTGTGCAATGTATTCAACCATGCAACTTCTCAACTCACTGCTCTCAAAGCCTGCTCTTGACCGCTGACATGTGAGTGCATGCCCTTGGCGTTGCAGCATGCTGCCACACTGCTGGTCTTGGGACATCCTGGCTCGTGAAAGCGCCAGATGTCATCACCCTCACTGCAAATCAAGCAAACACACTAATACATGCGTGCATGCTTGCTGTGTATGTACTAACACCAACCGCAATCAAAGACAATAGTACCATGACCCACAAATACGTTGCTCATTACAAATAGCCCAGAAATTGTGGCATGCATATTCTGCCACGTTTGCCATGAAGTTTTGCCATTGAACAATGATGTACTGAATCAGACTGCAGCAGGTGATATAAGATGTCTGCACACAACGCCCACACCAAGCTGAGCTGTGCATTGCACGCATGACAAATTGTTTGCCTGGCTGCTGGTACTAGCCATGCTATTGATCATGATGCGCTCTGCATGGCATGTGGACATGCCTTCTGCCATGGGAGCTGATGTTGATGATGGAGGGGATCCTGACACTGCATCTGCAGCCGATGCAACCACTGATGCAGAGCTGTTTGGGTCTAAAGTGGACTCAGGAAGCGTAGTATCATCTGCAATGGTCTTATCACCTGCAATGCATACAGAGCAAATCAAGCTGGAGAGGAAAAAGTTCAGTACTAAAAGACATATAATTTGTTGCTTCAGCAGCCCAAGTCCATCAGCAATCATTTTGTCCAATAGGTGAAGTCAGACCTATTTCCTGTAGCAGCTGTGTCTCAATCGTTACTGTAGTGACTGAGAGCTTATCAGGGCAAATGAAGCAGTAAATTCGATAGCGCAGCAAATGAACTACACAAGATAGGCAGCATATGCAGTCAGTTCGGACGTGGCTTCTCCTGATCTGGGCAGGATGAACCCAGCCGTGATTGCTCCCGTACAAGGCCTTGAAAGGGATGAATCCACACCAATTTCATCTTCTTCTGCAGTATTTGCCACACTGTGCACGACCAGATTGAGCTGCCTGTCTTCTCCGTCCCAAGCCTCAACCTTTCTGTTCAAATCCCGAACCCTTCCCTTGTGCTCCTTGAGCAAGAGCTCTGCTTCTGCCAGTCGTTTCTCAGCTCGGTGCAGTCAGAAGATCTTGCGGGAGAAGCCATAGCTCCTTGAAGCTCTTGGCAGGTGTTGGTGATGCGACAGGCGATGTGCTGCTGGAGGCCTGCGATTGACCACTGTCTAAGTCGCTGGCACCGCGAAGTGGGCGGCAAAGTAGGGCTGCTAAGAGATCAAACTTTGCTACTGGTTCAGAATCGCTACAATTCACCTCCCGGCAAACTTTCCGAAGCTCCGGCTTGCTCATGTCATGCAGAGGCCGAATCTGCAGCATCATATCGTCGTTGACGTCTGCTGGCGCTGTAGGCGCAGCCATTGCGATCTATAACTACCACCATATGCATACCACATAATAGACGCGTGCACTTCTGTTAGGCAGGTCCTGCACGATATGATACATATTTATGTGCATACTCTTACATAACACAGCACAACCCTAAGGTCAGTAGTCAGTTACATATATTTGCGTGACTGACAACATATATATATACAGGGTACATGTATATGATACATTATGAGTACAGATACCTTGGCTTTGTGATTCATGCTACCATTTTTTTTTAAAGGATGGTATACGGCGTCAAGGACCTAGTTCCCCACAATGTAGTTTCACCCCTAGTGGCTGCTGCGATAAAGGCAGTGCATGCCATGCGACGGCATCTCCTTACATCTGTCTGACCCTGCTACCATATGCAAGCTGTTTGACATGTTGGTATTACCTATTTTGAGCTATTCTTACGAAGATTGGGCAGTCAACCCCAAAGTAGGGGCAAAAGCTGAACTGGTACATAGGCAGTTGCTGAAGCAATTGCTTGGTGTTAGGAAAAGCACTACCACCCAAATAGTGCTTGCAGAATTTGGACTTTTTCCCTTCACAGAATCACTTTTGGCAGCAGATTTTAGTTACCACAATCAAGTTTGTGCTCTAGAGCCAAACAGCCGGCTTGACAAACTAGTATTGATGGATGGTTTTTGGGACATCAACCCTCCTCATAGGGTTGAAGCACTTTCAGGCACTGCGCAATTGGAGATCTGATGTGCGCCGGTGTACTGACACACATGGGCAACATATGTGTATGACAAGTTAGACATTATGCTCACAGCACCCGTTCAGATGTCCTTCTGTGTCAACAGGTGCAGCAGGGTGCTGCTCACAGGTCTGCATGTTGGATGTTATCATGCAAACTGTTGTTCATGCATTGTGCTGCGCCTCGCACTTCAATGGCTTAGGTCCACATGAGGGCACTGCCAGAACCTTATCTAGGCAGCTCAAGGTCTGTTGCTGATGTATTGCTGCTTTTCCCTGCATTTACAACTGCATGTCTACTGCTGTCAGGCCTTGAGCTGATCAGCTTGGAGCATCTATACAACAGCATGGCTCACTCTGTAGCAGCATCCAAGAAACACCAAGATGTCATCCAAGTACACAAGCACAAACTTGCCAATGCACGGCCTAAGGATGTCATTCATCACAGCTTGAAAGGTGCAGTAGTCAAGCCCAAGCTCAGCACCTTGAATTCATAGTGCCCAAAAGGAGTGGAGAAGGCAGTCTTCGGCACATCCTCTGGCGATATCCGAATCTGATGATGGCCACTGGTGAAATCCAGTGAGGAAAACACCTTGGAACCCTGCAACTGGTCCAGCAGATCATCAATTCTAGGCAATGGATATTTGTTTTTGACAGTCAGCTTGTTCAAAGCACGATAGTCAACACACATGCGCAGAGTGCCATCCTTTTTCTGAATGAACAGGATAGAAGAAGATCACGGTGAAGTACTAGGCACAGCATGACCACGCGCAATGAGATCAGCAATCTGAGACTTAGCCTCAGCAAGCTCTCTAGGGCTTAGCCTATAAGCATGTCTGAAAGGAGGCTTGGACCCAGGCTCAAGGGGAATTGCATGCCCAATGTTGCGCTCAGGAGGTAGACCAGGAGGTAACGCCTCAGGAAACCTATCATGGTACTCATGCAACAGCGCATTCAGCTCAGACTCAGGCATCAACTGAGACTGATCAGTGCCAGCAGCAGTGGCACTAGGCATAGCAGCACAGGCTGCCTCAGCGACAGGCTGTGCATCAGTGCAAACAGCAAGGAAAGCACGGCAACCACTGGCCATCGCTTTTCCAGCCTGCACAGCAGTTATTGGAGCAGCATATGCACCAGGAACAGACTGTACAGGTTCATCAAGGTCACTTTCAGGACCAAGAACCAACGTGATTCTCGGGCTACCCTTGGTAAGCACACAGCATTTGTGCCCCCAAGACAAAGTAGCAGAATACTTGCACAGTCAATCCTCACCAAGGATTATTTCGTAGGCATCAGCAAGCTCAACAACATGACACGTCAGATCAGCAGAAAACTGCTGCATTTTGAGGCGCACCTTGCAAGTCCCAGTAGAAGCATGGATGACACCATCAGCCACTGCAACCCGCAAAGGCTCCCCACACTAGGCTCAACATTGATGCCCACCGGCCTTGCATAAGAAGCAGACATAAGTGTGTTAGTGCAGCAAGAATCGACCAAACAAGTGGCCGGTGCACCAGCCACAGTAGCTTTGAAATGCATAGTGAGGCCCAAAGAGCCCACAACAGCAGCCAAACTACCAGTAGCAACAGGTGGAACATAATACACCTGCTGTACATGCTCACTCAAAGCAACATCATCACATAATACACCTGCTGTGCATGCTCACTCAAAGCAACATCATCACTAGGAGCAAACAGTGCATCACTGCCAGGGCAACTAAGCAACTGTGCATCACGCAAATACCTACGCCATACACCAGGCTGCTTAGACAACACAACTACAGCAGAAGTGTTGTTTGTCTTATGTGCATGCAAATGCTGCAGACAAGCAAACAAATCACCACAGGTCAGTCATCCCAAGGAAAAACAGAAAGCGGACTAGCTGTAAATTCATCATCAGACATTACAATATTGTTATCAGCACAATAAAATGTTTGCATGTGACTGTGAGGCATGTTGAGTCACTTTACTTGTACAATTTTGTTAGCTCACTGTTGCTGCAGCCTCCCCACAACATATGTCAACGCAGAAACTTGCCAGATCAGCAGATGAATTGTTGCCTGTAAGCAGGATATCAAACCTGCCACATTGATTGGAGACACTGCTATGTCAGTCAAGACAATTCAATCAGGTGATGGTGTGGTCGTCAATGGCATTGTAGCTCATGAGTTTAACGACAGTTTCCCAGTACGGTCTGTTCGTGTATATAAATGTTACATGACAAATAAGTTGTATGGCCTAAAGAAGTTGTTCAAAGTCTTTGGTATTACTCTACCATAGCGTATAGCTGAGTGCCAGATTTTGGTAAATACTGGGTTGTGTAGCAATGCGCCGAGGGTATGACATAGTTGTGGCGTAATACGTCATTGTCATCCTTACTATGATTCCTGCTGGGATGCGGCTATACTTGTACAAAACCAAAGCAACAGACGCTGATAATCTTATTTTGACGCTCGCTTTGGTCTTGTGTGCCTTGCAGCTCCAAGCCGCTATCTTTCTAACCATCCAGCCTCTGCTACAGGCTGCAGCTAGCTATTGACTTTACTAGACTGATATCAGTATTGATACTGTCACTGAATTTGCCAAGTTTTTCTTCTCCTTCCAACCTGTGCATGCTAGTTTGCTTGACGCTCTGTTCTGAAGAATTGGGTGACATTGCTCATGACATTGTGCCTCATGATCTGCAGCTGCTGTGCTAGCAAGAAAGAGGGTCATAGACACAGTGTTGTCGAGCAAGCATATGCATGCATGTTGAGGAAGGCATGAGCATCAGTACTGGGCAATTTCGCTTCAGCTTTTTTTGAACATTCAGACCAGCAACCGAAACGTCACCATCGCATCTCAACTCTTCCGGCGCCTGTGTAACACCATTGGCCTCAACAGTTCAGACGCTACATCTTGAACATGCGTGTCTGTCCGAAGCTGGCAGATTCTTCGGGAGCCTGCACGCCTTTCGCTTTAGCACCACCTGTCGGGCGCCTTCAGACACAGTTCAGAACATCTTCACCACATGTTTCCGATTATTCCGAGACCCGTCCGATGTGTTCGGAGACATATCAGTGATTTGCTTTAGCTTCCCGCGAACATGCAAACTGCCCCTCCGAACCTGTCCGAACGGCCTGTGAATCGACTTTTCCGGCCCAGGCCTATCAGCGAGCTTTAGACAACTTCCCGACGCCTTGAGAATCCTCTTTTTTCAGCCGGAAAAATTTTCAGGCCGGCCCCATTCCACTATGAGAATGAAGCGCGGCTGAACGCCAGTCGGGTCGCTTTCAGCCTTGTCTTGTACTAGCTGAGACTGGCTGAACGCTTTCAGCCTTGTCTTATACTGGCTGAAACTGACTAGAGTATGATCAGCAACTTTCAGCTTGCATGTCTGAATTCATGGCTGTCTAATTCATGGCTGAACGCTTTCAGCCTTGTATATGCTGAAAGTGGCTAGAGTGTGATCAGCAAGGTCTAGCTTGCATTGTCTGATCCTATCTTATAAGGGCTGAAAGTGCTGGTGTATCTGACGTGCTCTTGAAGTGTCTCATACACGTCGTGAAGCAGAACACTGTTATTGTGAGACAAATGCGCTGCAGAGCTGCTGCAGTACACTAGTGTAGCACTGCTGAACAAACTAAATTCACCTAAACAGGCATACTTTGATAACTACATGCTGACACTAGTACTGCAGCGCTGCTAGCAGCACTTTGCCAACATAATTTGCAGCAGTTGTTGATCTCGACAAAGCACCATGTGAGGTATGCATGCTTAAATTGGAAGAGGTGCAACTGTCAGCAGACTTTAGCAACAAGTGCTCCAGGAGGGTCAGCAAGCAGTTGGTCATCACCTGTGCTCATGGCGTACCTGGTGAATGACCCCAGTACCATTCCAACCCCAGAGCCGGTAGTCAACGCCGGCATCAGGAGTTGAATAAGGAAGGACGGCTGTCGGCGCACAAGCAAAGCCTACAGACGTGATCACGTTTCGGCTGCGCTGAGATCTCAAAGAAGCAAGGGCAAACGGATGATACACCTGCTTATGTTATCTAATCGAATGGGGTAATATACTTCCCGTCAAAAGGCGCGGTGCCTATAACAACCCGGGGATGGTCCCGTCATCACCGAACATACCCCGGTCGACCTGGCCGGCCTGTCAAGGAATATAGGTACAGGTTCGTCCTGGTAGAAACATCATTACACGGGCTTAACGGCCTCGGGTTACTTTCAAGCCGCCGTGCGCATTCCCGTTATCACGCCTAGCGGCGTAAGATTTTCTTTTCTTTTCTTTTCAACCCTCAGTGAGTGAGCACCTAATCTGAACTTGATGAGTGAAAACAATGAAGCACTGGGTCTAATGTCACAAAGGTACGAAGCCACGGCATTGGAGTAAAAAAACATGACTCCATGCTGCATTTGCATGCAGGCTAAAGTGGCCAAGTCCTCATAGTCTTCCTGTGAGTCGCAAGATCAGTTGTGCCAGCTCCCCAAGAAGCTGAGCACTGCACAAGGCAAGGCTGCAAGCGTTGCCAATTTGCATGCAGAGGTGGAGCAGCTGCGGTAGCAAGCCACCCTGCTGGATCAGGTATGGTACTCTATGTATGATATGATCAACTGAGAGCTAGGCTGAGCGTGCAACAGCCATAGGGCTTGCCTCTGCTCATTGTCAGCTCAGCAGTCAAACATCATAGGTCAACAGAATTGCAGCACGCACAGCAATACTACAACACTGCAGCGCATGTGGTCCACAAGCTGCTGTTTGTGTGTGGCTACACAACAACAAGCTTATGGAACATAGCTAACCCAAAACTTACCTTCAGACATGTGGGGCATGTAGTAAAAGGGTACGGCCGTTGTTGTCAAGGGAATTACAGAGCCCATATGTGCATCCCAGACGCTATAGGGCATGCAGCAAGGACCTAGAAGGCTCTGCTCCATTATACATGAAAGCATAAGCTGCTTCAAGCTCTGCTGTCAATGTAGCTGCAGCACTAGCTAGTCTATAGACACCCCTGCATGATGGCTGCCCTGCATCCTGCAGAGACAGCACTGCGGCAGGCCACAACAGCAGCCAACCAGGCAGTGGCGTCAAGGGCTTCGTTGGTCCATTATGATACACCAAAGGTGAAGGTTGCAGCAATCACCAGGAAGGCAGGATTTCAGCTTGTCAAGTAGCTGTCATGCTGGTGCGAACTAGACATCAGCGTCAAGCTGGAAGACAGCAACATCTCTTGTCAAACATAGCCAGCCGTACTGAACAGTGAATGCAGCGCGGGCAGATCTGCCAGCACTGATTGCAGCTCTTTGAACTGGGAAAATTGCTGTCTGTATTTCAGTGATGTGCTTTGACAAGTGGATAGTTACACATGTGCTGCCTCATTGAGAAGGTGATTTGAGATTCAGTTGGATGCAATTGCACAATCCATTGCGGTGATAATTCAAGAAATCGACACACAGTATCACCATTTTGTTCATACTATATCATATTTCCCGAGGGTCAGATACTTACAGTACCTGCCCGTAAGCAGTCCTACACAGCAGTCAGCGTACCAAGCCAAACTGACTTGATGTTGCAAATCAGATTACACAGTATAAGCTCACACCAGGCAAGGTGCTGGACCCAAATGTGCCTCTCAGTGACTACAAGGGAACCCATACAGCTAAGCAGACCTGCTACTCTCAAAACTGGTGTTGAGTTTGGAATGCAGAGCAATATGCAATATGAGCAAAAGGAGCTCAAGACAGATTTCCAAGGAGTACAAAACCAAACATAAGTTGCGCTGCAACAAGTCTGATAGCCAACAGCAAGTAAATTTCAAGCTTGTGATAGCGAGTACCCCCCGTTAATTCAATCCTGGAAGTTTGAAATTGTGCGCACCACTTTGCTCGACACACTGCTGCGCTCTTGCTGTATGATGCGCTTACCGTGTGCACAATAGCGGGTAACGCATCAAGCAATACAGTGCTGAGCTACACTCGTCAAGTGTGTTGAGTCGGCACCCAACCCAAAGGCTGTGACAGAGGCAGAGAATGTTGAGCAGGCCACTCGAGAGGGCCTCTCCCTCGGCAACATTGTCAGCATCAAAGACAAGCAGCGGTCAACCACAAGACGCAAGGAAAATGCGCCAGGAAGGCCGCTTCTGAGTGGAGGTTGCTGTGAAGTCAAACCATCTGGAACACAGAACTATTGACCAATTGGTTCAAGCGCCTGTCATCATTTTCACCACTTATGCCAAAGTTTTGACACTTAGGTTTCGCAGGCCCTGCAGAGCCTGAAGGTAAAACTTATGCCACCAGCTGCAAAGATCAGCTCAACAGAGTAGATCTCAACCAAAAGGTGTACACCGCCATCACTGCAAGTGTTTTGAAGCTGAAAATGTCATGACGCTTGTAGTGCTGTAGCTTCTGCTGTCTTGACTCTGGTGACATGACATGCCTCATATTGTGCAAAGCTTGTTTTGTACAAGAGCACGCACCTTTTGCTGTACACTACACTCACTTGGCAGCTGAAGCTCCCAGGCTGATGCACAGTGCTGCAGGGTAGTGCCGTATGGTGTGTGGTGCGATTATGCAGAATTGCACGAAATGCCTCTCATCCTTGCAAAGCCGCATTTGTCAGAAATGTGACACTGCAGCTGGTTTCTGGAAAATGAGCTGATTAAGTAAGGAGGCTGCACAAGTGACAGACCATGTACCTTGCACAATTCATGGCACAGCCAAAAGTGCTGGCTGAACTACAGCCAGTCACTTTTGCTGGTCTGGAAAGCCTTTTGTTAGGCATCTGGGTATGCAACTGCCATCACTATGGTGAAGGCAGTGGACAATGCTGAACAGGTGGGGCTGGCATCTGTTGTGCTGCCTTCTGTCCAAACACAAAATACTGCGCTGTGCATCCTGCATGCTGATCTACCCTTGCATCTGTCTGTATATCGAGTAAGCACCAATGCATGCAGTTTCTAGTGTATGGGTGTGCTATTTTCAACTTCACGTCAGGCACAGCTCTGTGCTTGTCTTGCACATGAGCTTGAGCTCTGCAGATGCTGCTTTCTGCTGCCATAGTCTGCAACCACTATGCTGGAAATGCTGTTGTCATCGGTTGTACTACATGCCTCATGTGGCACTGGATGCATCTGTGGTCATTACTGTGTTCTCTCTTCTTAGTAGTGCAACACTGTACTTGTAAGGCTTGGAGCAGAGCATGTTGTTCTGCAGGAGGCTGGGCAAGACACATAGTACATACCATGCACAGTTCTGGGCACTGCCAAAGGAGCAGGCTGGACTTAAGCCAGCAGCTTTGCTTGGCTTGGAAAGCCGTTCGCTGAGGCCTTTCTAGACAGCGACCGCCCATTTGCCATGCAAGAGCTAATGGAGGTCAGGCTGAATGTCACCCTGTGCACCATCATATGCTGATTATAATTCATTGTCATTATGTTTACCCTTTGCATTCCTTCATTGTGCACTAGTGCACACTTTTGCTTACATTGTCATTTTCTACCTGCTTAGCAATGCTGCAACAGATGCAGCAGCAAGCCCCTGGTGTAGCTGGCCCATTTGCTTGTTACCCTTTCTGCATGATCAGACATGAGGGAAGACTTTTGCCCATGTGTGTGCAGGGCCATATTGTGTTCCGGCCAGGCAATGCCAAGGTCAAGGATTACCCAACAGAGATGATGCATGCTCTGCCTTTGAGCACTATGTGAAGTTTATGTCAGAGTATATCCCAGAGGAGGTGAGAGACTGAACAATGAAGACGTCATGCAACTTTGATCTTTCACTGTGATGCACGGGGCTATGATGCTCGCCTGCACCTTTCTGTGCATTTCTGCGAAGGGAGATGCTTCTCTTTGCAGCCACTATTGCATCATTGCCTTGCAGAGCATAGGTGTGAAAGCCAGTGTCGACATGCAGAGTGCACACTTTTCACAGCAACTGGCAACCTATCTTCTTGACGAGCAATCTGACTTCAGACCAAGCAGGAGCATTGTTTAGCTTGCGCCTTGTGTGCAATCACACAGGAGAAAGGCCAGACTTTCCACGCTTGTATACATATGCTGAATCTGACCATAGCCTTAGACTCAGTGGACAGCGAGAGGGCCTGGCAGGACTTGCTCAGCAGGGGAGCACTCCCAACGCTTGTTGCGCTCATGAGGGACCTTCACGTGCATCACTCAGCAACCGTTCGCAGCAAGCGTTCATCGTTCAAGCACCAGGACAATTCAGACCAGCACATCTTCAATAGTGTAACCAGCTACAAGGCTCACTGTGTGGTCAGGAGTCACGGCTTACTAGCAACTGCACAAGCCAAGTCAGGACTTAGGCTTGACCAAGGCAAGACCTGGTGACTGCAGCAGCTGCGCCATCAAGACTGCTTTGTATACTACGTATAACGTGCTCTCTTGACCAAATAATTCTTCCAGTCGCTGTCTTTCCGGCGGACTGGGCCCGCGTCGGTTGAAACAGGGCGCAATGCCCCAATTGCGCTGATGCTGCGGTCCACCGAGTCGTGGTAGTACCCACTGCCTTTGCCTGGATACAGCTTACTCACTCAAGCCGCGCCTCGAGAAGGGTTCGAACATACCCCTGCAGCAGGGGAAAATGTCCGCACGGCCCTGCAATAGACGCAGTGAGAAGGATATAGCAAGATCACCGGGCATGTGGCCTACGCCGCACAACACACGATGCAGCAAGCCATCTTGCTGATACGTTGCATTTGTCTTGTTCAGGTTGTGCTGGTGACCGCACAGCGAACACTCCGAGTATATGTGTATGAGCTACCAAGAAACTTGACGCAGGACGTGTTAGCGGCACACTATCAGCAGCAGTGGTTGAGTGGTGCCTACGAGTATGAGGCAGACCTCTGGATTTATGACAAGATGGTGAACGGGCCGTGGCGGGTCAAGGACCCAGCAGCAGCCAACTTGTTTTATATACCAGTCTTGCCAACACGTTTTCTGCATCAGAGCCTGTCGGCGACAACTGGTTGGCAGGAGGCGCTCCAGTTGTCTGGGCAGTACTTACGAGAAGCGCTGGAGCATGTACAAACTCAGCCGTTCTGGTCTCGCAACAACGGCCGGGATCACTTCGTGACGATGACTGCAGACTCAGGCAGGTGTACACACCTTCGCTGGCTGCCAAGAAGTCTTTGGGGCGAACTAAGCGTCATCATGCACTTAGGAGACCTAGTCATGCGGGAGGAAGGCATACCATGCTTTGATCCCGATGTAGACGTGCTGTTGCCAGCTTACAACCCTTTGGAACAGGAGCCTTTAGCAGACGTGTACTCTCATGAACGCAACGTGACCGTCTTGTATCGATTCGGCGTGTCTGGACCGACCGCATCACATCCATACCACACCCGCCTCATCCGTCCTGAACTTCGCAAGTACTTCGAAGCCTCACCCTTGCCTGGTGCAGACTGGTCTGCCAGCAGCATCAGTGACACGTTGGTGGACATGGCCCACTCCATATTTTGTGTCTGTCCTCCGGGTGTTGTAGCTCACACATCAAGATTTTGGAGAGCTTTGCGTCGTGGTTGCATTCCTGTTACCTTTTTTAGAGCTTACCAGCTGCCATTTTCTGGCACGATAGACTACTCAAGCGCCACAGTCAACATACAGCCAGACAACATTCCTACTTTGCACAGCGTTCTAGCAGGCATTCTGCATGACAAAGAGAGGTTACATGCCTTGCAGCAGCAGGTGCAAATCGTACAAAAGATGCTTGTATGGGAGTATGAAAGTGGGATATCCCAATTGCTGCAGGATGAGCTATTGAAGCGAATTTCTGTCCTGTAGCAGAACAGAGTATGGTCTGCTGCAATACAAGAGCACACATGTTGGATGCTTGAAAAAAGCACTGTTGTGCTGTGCTCTCGTACTGTATCATTAGCTGTGTTGAATGATCAAAGACTTAAATTGGCAGATGCGTGCGGGCTTGCACACCTGTACACATGTGTAAGCCAAACTTTCTTTGAACTCTGCTTTGGCAAATCAAATTGAAGACCATGCCTGTTTGCGACTTGACTGTAAAGACTGTAAACTGCAATGGTTTGGGTATTGATTGGGGTAGTGGCGCTACGACGATTGCCTTAATATTAAGTATTAATATTCTTGTTCAGTAGTGTAGTTTTCAGACTGCCTTTTCAATGACACTCAGACATCTTGGTAGCATGCATTTCCGTGACACTGAGCAGCATTTATCTGGCAGCCTTGGGACTCTTCTTTGGCTACAGGTAAAGCGAATTATGTAAGTAGTTGGTACTTAATGTCACCAGGTTACTGCATTCCTGTAAGGTCCCAAGAGCTTTGAGGTATGCATCGGCTGACTGCGTAAGAGAACAAACTATGTTTTATGAGAGACGTTCGACACTAAGTTTTGTGGTGCGCAAAATTTAGTGTCGAGGACCTTAGTGCCGCTGTGGCACAATAGTGTTTGCAAGTATGTTTGACACTGCTGTGGTCAATATAACTCAGTGAGTACAGCACTCAGGGAAGTATGGTAGCCACCTGAAGCTTGTAGTATCTTGGATGTTATGCCAGCATGATTGATTTTGCCATTTCCACTCTTCCTAGTAGAAATCGTGCCATTGGAAAAGAAGACAATTGTACGCCTTTAAGCGTGATAAGGGGAACGCCGCCGTAGGTCGCCTCTTGGACGTAGCCTGAGTACGGGCCTGAGATGGTCAAGCCCGTAAGATTTTTGCACTCTACCTGCTTGATCATCCGGCAAGGTCGGCCGAAACTCTGAAGTATGCTCGACGAGAGAGCATGAGAGTCAAAGACTTCAGACCTTGGAAACCTGTCATTCACTCGCGAGTGAGCGATTTCCAGCAGTCATTAACTTTGAGTCTTGATACTGCTCTGAGCCAGGTTCTCTGCCGCGGATGTGGGCCCGCAGGCTCGCTGGTGCAAATATCTGACTCCAAATTTCCTCCTGTCTCAGCAGCAACCTTGAAGCAGCTGCTTCAAGGCTTGAGAACGTCAACTAGTAACACACGACTGCTTTCAAGGATAACCGTCCATTGATTGTCTGCTGCAGCTGCTCCCTGCTAACATTTGCGTGGAGTGCATGCATATGGGTGGCAAAGCCACTCAAACATAGAAGCCTGAGATGGCTGCATAGATGGGAGCTTATGACTGTCCGTATGCTATGCCCCTGCTCTCATTGCAACTGGAGCAATTGATGCCATGAGCATGATGCTTTCTTGTGTAGTGCTGTCAAATTGTGGCCTGAGACACTTTCATCTTAGATCAACGTTGCAATTCCAATGCTCTCGTTCCTCACAGTGAAGTCCACCAGATATGGCCATGTTGCAACCTCAGCCACACAGTCATCTGCTAGACTGCAAGCTAGCTAGCATCACAGTTTGAAACCCGGCACATGCGCAAACTGATCTCATGCCTAGAAATCAGTTGTTGGACCTAGTGCAAAGTTGATGATTGCAGGCCTAGGCGGCTGCCATGCAATGAAGTTGATTATCGCACTGTAGTTGGTCACTTCAAAACACCACCTCAAAGTACCACTTTCTCATGTCATGGTACCTTATAAGGTGATGTCAAGCATTGCTCAGCGGCCTCACAAGCTGTTGCAGGATATTGGGAGACATTGTGGCATCAGTACCTGCTTTAGTGAATGAGCAGTATAAGGTACCAAGAAAGGATGCTCTGCATTTCAGTATACCTATGTCACACGATCACACAGTTACATAGTCATATGAACAGACAAGCAGCAAGATGTCCCACATAAAAAGCAATTGCTACAAGGAAACTGCTCAAGTTCTAGATGCAACTGCAGGTCTGCCCTGCAACAAGATCTTCTCTAGAGCTCGAGCACTCATAAAAGTCAGAGGTCATCACCACTATCTGTTGAGTACTGTTAGTAGGACTCTTGTTTGCACAATCTCAAGGTACAGAAAGCTCCTCTGTCTATTGATGCATACGTTGATTGCAACACCGTTGCTTAAAAACACTAAGAAGCTACAGCACATTTCCACCAATCTAGCTACCAACCGAAAGGAAATGTCACCGCCAGTTCCACAGGGTATCAACTCCTTCTCTGCAACCCATTGAGCTGATGTCTATACTACGAGTGGCATTCAGACTGTGAAATTGCCTGGCAACCTCTTTCCAGAACTGAAAGACTGGCTGACAGTTTTCTTCATTCACATCTAACAAGCAGTCACCACTATCCCTCGCCATTCGAAACAGAAGATTGTCCAAAACAGCAGCATGCCATTTGAAGTGATGCACTTTAGTCCAATGAGACCATTGCTTTGCACGCCAGCCTTTGCCGTCATTTGTGCCTGAAAAATCATACTTGTCAACATACCGAGAATAAGGAGTCAAGTCATACAAGTCCCTAAGTGTTCTTTGCTTGTATCTCTTCATGACCAGTTCGCAAGGGATTCCGGAGCACTCATTACTGAAATAAGCATGAGCCAGGTATGGCTCTACTATATGATGATGACCAGCGCCAGTCCTGAGGTATGCTTTGGCCAAAGTGACCTTTGCTGGTAAACCCTTTGCTATGTTTGAAACCAACGGACACACAAGGGGAAACTGTGCCCAAATGTCAGTTGAGTTATCGATGTGCTTTAACACCCCATCGCGTGCAACATGATCTAGCATTTCACCAATGGCAAAAGTTGCCCCTTCTGCGTTCATAGCCGTGACAGCATCGTCTACACTACCACTCACACCAAAAGTAAAGAATTCATCCATGTCTGTAACCACCACCCAGTCTTCAATTTGCATGGGCATCATGGAAAGACCTGATACCATTGCCTGATCTTGCAGATCTGGGGTATATGGTTGTGCGATAATCCTGATGTGAGCTCCGACAGCTTCAAACAGCTGACGAGCTTTGACAAGTCCAGCGTCTGAAAGAGCTGGGTCGTGAAGCAAGTCGACGTAGATACGGTTATAGATGACACCCATGTTGCTGTAGTGCTCAAGGAAGTGTGGTATAACGTGTGGGCCGTCGTAGTCTGTGGTGATGAGTGAATACAACCAGACAAATTCCGCCATGCTCTGCTCCCTGCTCAAAGTTGGCTCTGTGCCTTTGCTGAAGTCTTCGTTCATGTAGCCAGGCTGAAGCAACTTGACAGCTATGTCGTCTTCTTTGGCAACATTGGCGTCAGCACGAATAATTTGAGCGTGCGACAGGCACCTGGCAGTGTCGGCTGCAGCACGCTGGAGGTCTTGACGACCAGCAAAAAAATCCCACTATCAGCATGAGCGAAGTGGACATCAGAAGCACACACACTCGCTTGGCGGTCCGGGCCTTCATATCGACCGTTACCTAATGACGCACACTGCTAGACAACTAGAGCACCATTTGTATAGCTTTTCAGCAGCCGGCACAATCTTCGCATCGCAGGGGTAAATGTGTTGACAACACAGTCATGACTCAAGCAATCAGTCACCTTTAGGTATGACATGATAGCAATCCGTCCCATCCGACTTGACATCACCCCCCCCCCCCCGCCTGCCCCCCTTGCGACAATATGATTATGCAGAATGCAATGCACTCAAAGCCTCGCACACACTGCAGTGGCCACACTCAAGATGCTTCGAGCTGTGCACAGTTGACTGATGCCTGATGCAATTGCAGTTTGCCATCTGAGTGTACCACACGTGCCCATGGGCATGCATGCCCCATAAACGGCCGAAGCCACAATCACACACGCAAATATCGGTGTTGCCAACACATGCTGCTGTCAAAACACGTTCTTGCCTGGCAGTCATACGCAAGCAGTCCAGCCCTATCAAACGTTGTGAGACTGTAAATGTAAGGAAGCTTGCAAGCATCACAACTAAAGACCGCCATCTCCCCCCTTGTAGATATGCAAATTTCCTTGTGTGCAACCCCCGGCATAGGCTAAAGCCCGTGGTCACCCGTGGTCAGGTGACCTTACTCAATTCTTGTGTGCGATACCTTGGCAGCCTATAGCCTTCAGCGAAACGTTTTCACACCGTGACACCGGTAGCAAACGGTAACAAGGCGTAGACGGCTGCTAGGGCCTGCACGGTGCACGCAGTTTGTGCATTAGCGGCTCGCTGCGCGTCAGTACGATCCAAAAGCATGACAAGGCTCAGCATGCGCCGCTGAACGCCTGTGGTACCAAACTTGGTAACCCAGAAGTCGCGTGCATACACGTTTAGAGTGGTGCATGCGACTTCACCTTTTGGGCACAAAATATGGTGACTCAGCATGTGTTTTTTGTCACTGAGGAGGATAATTATAAGCTAAAGCTGGGAAAACTGCACCAAAAATAGTTGAGCAGCAACTTGGCGTTGTGTACCAACAACAGCAGTGTATAACTTAATTCAGTACTTGACAGAAGTTCAGCAGATGGTAGTGTTGCCAGATTCTTTTATGCCAGTGGGTTGCGTTTCAATACAACATGCAGTCACAAAAGAATGAAAAGTTTACGCTATTCAACGATCATGACTGGAGCCTCCTAAGTAGGCAGCCTGGAGGTATGACCATACTATGATAGGCCACAGCCCCATAAGATGCTGTCACAGTGTCGTACCATAATCGATCAGCTGACAGGGATGTCCCCTGGCATCAGCCGTATCAGCCGTATTAGGGATCAGTTGCTGGATCAGGAACAGGACAAAGTTGGTGTTTCATGGTACCCAGTACAGGAATTTGATTAGTCTGGATGTGTATTTGCCACCACACTGTCACAAGGTTGCCAATTTTGTAAGGTAAATATGAATCATGTACTGAGTATCACGTATCAAGTGTTATGCAGGCTGCAACCCTGCTGTTTACGATCCTCAGGGTCTGCTTAGGCATATTATTAAGTGACTAGCATGATTCACCAGCTCAGCCAGTTTGTTGGGCAGCGTGTTTTGTGGTCAAATGTCAAGCAACAACGTTGCTGCAGTTGATGACTTCAATCAAGCTGCAGGTAATGACTTCAACCAATGCAGCCACAGCCTGGCAGATGTGTTAATTGGCATGCTTGCATGTTGTTCTCTGCTGTTGCCGCAGCAGGGCTGGAGGCGACCTGTTGAGAGACAGCAGCACACCACCAGGGTGGGCCTTGTCATGCATACGCACAGTTCTCACTACAGTGCGGCATCTAGCATTTGAAGGGCCACTTCCACCAGCCTTCTGAACACACATAGCAGATGGGGATGAAAAGCAGTGCATGTCGTCCAGGCTGTGTCTGTTGAACACTGCTTCGAGTGCACATATCGCTGATGGAGTCAAGCAACTCTGCTTGCAGCAGAGTCGATAATGCTTTGTGGGGGAAAAAGGCACAAGTCAGTCTAGATGTGTGAGTGTGGATGCAACAGTACAACGTGTGTAACACGTGCAACACGTGGGCTGCTGCTTCGTAAATTTTGACCTGTAGGCAATTCGCACACTATAGACCTCTAGATGATTTGTACTCCAGCTAGCGTTCCTTGCACGTGATCCGCACACATGAGGTTCCAGTCACATGCCAACTACAAGTGATTGCAAGCTTAGCTAATCCAAAGGTCCAGGGTGAACGAAAAATCATAACGTCATAACATTACGGCTATGACTCAGCTACCCCCTGCCGGCTACCCCTAGACATTACTATTATGAAGCAAAGAGCGAAGCCTAAGGGGTTTCCGCTAATGTCCGTTGAAATGGCTTTTCCTTCGTCGACAGCGGCAGTGTTTGTCGTGTGTAGCAGCATCATGTCTTCGTTTGGGCTTGCGACATCTGTCAAAGCGCGCATGATGCATGCAATCGTCACTCTGTTGGCCCTGACGTTGGCAACGCCGAGCAGATCAGAGATCGTAACCCGCTTGCCCGCAGATGTCCCTGTCACTGACGGCGTGGCGGTCAATAGTATCTGCGGAAACTGCTGTCAAGAAGGAGCATATTGTGGGACTGTCTCGGAAGACATAGTGCTCGCTGGTGCGACGACACCAACGTCGAACTTACTTGTCCCCAAAGGCAGCAATATGACCTGCGTGTTGCGAGCTCGAAACGTTTTCGGTGCGGTCGACGGGGGACTCTGTGTACCAAGTCTATTGCCGCGCCATTTTCCGATCGAGAACCTGTGCCGCGCGTTCGACAAGGTATGAAGTCCGCACATTACAAGTGAGGACTTTGAGGATCTATGCCAAAGGTTTCAAACAAACTTTGTTTTGTATGCAGGCTTTGCCTCCCTCCCATACCCTCACAGAAGTTGTATACCAAGCAAATCTTGTCGAGCAAGAATCTTGCGGTCAATGCTGCGATGGCTATCATGTGTGTGGTGCGTCTGACACTTGCCGTCCGACTCCGTCGAGAGACGGATCCTTCTGCGTTCCCAATAACGCCACCATCCGCAACTATTGCGGTGTGTCTGTTCTTATGAACCAAGAGGTCTCCTGTGAAAGTTGCGATGAACCTAGCCCTGCTGCCGTTTTGTACGAGTCTTTATTTAACGAGCCCGAATCCGCTTCTTCACGGCGGCGTCTTCTCACAACATCATTTGCAGCGGCACCATCCAGCGGAGGCTTTTGCTACAACAATAATTACTGCAAGGTCTGCTACAACCAATTGCGCTCGCGACTTCATCATCACGCAGCATCTTCTTCCAGCTGCTAGTTGTTCCAGCATTTTCCAGTCTGCCTGCGTACACATGTGTGTTCAATGCAGACTTACGAGATTTGCAAGTCAGGCAAATGCTCCAAGAAGCCAAACTTTTGTGAGAACACACAACACTGCAAGGTAGGCTACAATGCCAAAAGTGCATTTGCATCCATTTGTGCTTGAAGGCACTGTGAGCCCCGTTTTTATGTGGACATTCATGTATACCAGTTCATTTGTTTGTCAAACGCATCTTGCTATGTTTCAGGCGGGGTATGAGTGCAAGAACAACTTCTGCTTTGAGAAGGTGTTGGCACCAACAGCAACACCCATGGCAACAGCCAACCCAACGCCAGCACCGACTTTGAAGGCAACGCCAAAACCAACACCCAGAGCAACAATTCAGGCAACATCAAAGCCAACAGCTGCCCCATCAACTCCACCAAAGGCAACACCCAAGACGACACCCCAGGCGACACCCATGGCTGCACCCAACGCAGCACCCAAGGCGACGCCAGCACCAACCCCACCTCAACACACTCTGCAGAAGCCACAGCTAGTTCAAAGCCTCCAGCAGGCCTTCCAACAGCAGATGGGATGACACACTTTGACATTTGATGCCTCAGAGGTTCTTGCTCTGATTTTCATGCTGCATCTTCAACTCCAGTGAAGTCTCGCCATTTGTTACAGCAGAAGTACATCCTGAAGCTTGCAACTGGCAAGAGTCATCTTTGCCTGCAAAAAAAGATGGACCTTAGTGTATTGACGTCTTGTGTGATGCTGCTCCTTCCTGTGGTGTAGACAAGTAGCTGGTGTAGGCTGATGCAGGCTGTCCATGAACACCTCTGAAGGGAATTCAACTTTAAAGGGAATGTTCTCTGGCCCCACACTGCCCCAGAGTAGGTCTTGTTATTGATGAAATCGTGCTGCACATTGCTGTCTGCTGTGTGCCAACAATACCCTTATTTGTCAGCTTGCTTCCCGTATATAAGGGCGTATAGGTTTATCACCAAAGTGTACAAACATTGTGCTTCTGGTAATGGGTGATGAGGCATGCTGCAGTTGTTGACTTGGTGTGTGTGTGTGTGAATGTTTGCTATTGATCTCATTTTCAAGCCCTGCCGGTGTTTGCATGTTCTTCAGCCCTAAATTGAATATACTTTGCGTCGAAAGCATGATCATGAGTACGCTTGTTATTGCAGTTCATGTCTGTGGTCACCTGTTTTGATATGTTTTGTTGTTATGCTTTGTTGTCTTTGTCAATAGACTGCAGAATACTTACCATCAATGTCTAATGCCATGACAGATCAGCTTCACATAGGAATGTGGTGAAGTGCGGGCCTCCCTCAAAAGCTTGGAGAAGTAGCGTGTTTTCATCTAAGATTTGTGTCTGCTGCTTAGATCTGCTAGAGTGCAATGTAATTGAATCGTCACAGCTGAGTGTATCACCATTATTCCGCCACAGCTATATTAATCATCTACATTGCCGCCTGCTCATATCTCAACGTGAGGTCTGTTGTCTTCAACAGCACTTAACCTTTGGCATGCCTCAGCTGCTTGCAGCCTGGCTCATGCTGCATTTGCATCAGTACTCACTGTCAGCATCACATGAGCATACAATATATGGTATGCTATATAGTATGCTCAGCCTACCTCATCAGACTTCATTCATGTTGATCATGCATGTGTTACATATGTGTCAGATAGAGTCAGCGGCGTGACCAGCCTTATAAGGAGGAGCCGAATGAGGAGGCTCCCGTTATGATGCTGAAAAGCTCGTGTGATTTGTACTGTTCCTGTAAACGGGCATGACCTGCTTGTTGACTATACTACATGGAAACCAGTAGCATCTGCACCTATATGCCGCATAGTCAACCATCTGCACCTATATGCCGCATAGGCAACCATCTCGCACAATCGAGGCAATAGTGGAGAGGCAGGATGCGAGAATGAATTGAAAACAAGAAAAGTTCAGCGCTGAACCTTTGCAGACAATTGGGTGTCCCTTTACATTGCAACTGGAAGGTCAAGTGCGTTAGCACTGGTGGTACCATGCCCAAGCATTGGGCACTCTCTGAAGACGGTGCAGCATTTTTAAGCTATATGGTGATGAGGTGAGCAATAGTGGCCACAGCAAGCTGTCAACTTCGCTCACAAGGTGATTCGCGAAGTGAAGGTAAATCGAGTGTGTCACCAATGTGCGTACGTACGTTTTTGTGCTCACACCTAGGGCCTGAGTTGCATATGTAAGCTAGTAGATATGTGAGGGTTGCCACGAGGAAGGCGCCATCGGTATAACTCCATGTCGTGCATGGAGTCAACACAGGACACTGCATCCGACAGTTACGAGCTTGCTGAAGAGTGCAGCATTTCGGGACTGTGTCATCGGACTCATACCATCGGAAGAAAACAGGACAGCAAAATTCTAAAATTCGAAATCTAAATGGCTATGCAGGGCATACGACGTGGACCATGGTTCTAGCGACTGCACGCCCAAATCCGCGTAGCGGGTCCAGTGCAGTGTGTGCGCTACGTCGCTGTAGTACGGGGCACACAGGCAGCTAGCTGACCAAGTGTGTAAGGTTCAGGTCGAACATGGGGCATCGGATCACCACTCAGCACGTGCAGAGTCAGCAGAATACGCACGATAGGCTGTCATGAGCTCCATGAGTCCTCTCTGCGAACGCAGTCTACATGTGAGAAACATTGCGGTAATAAGTTCTTGGCTGCCAGGTCAACACTGTACTACGCACACCGACAAAGGCCGTCTGCCTGCCACTAGCAAGCACTTGGACCTCTCACGCACAGCGTCATGACTCAACATATCCCATGTCCGCTCCTGTATCGTGCAGGTTTTCGCGCCTAGCTGCCAGGAGTTACAGAAACAGAAAGCCCAAAAGTGTCAACAGCGTGAAAGCACACATTCATCTGCTCCTCGCATGTCTCGAGTCTAGCAGCAGCAGAGCACTGTTGCGCAAGCAAGCTGTGTATCAGTGTTGGTAGATTGGCTGCGCAGCAAAAGAGCAGATAGTGCCAGTGGTGCAACTTGTGTGCTAGAGGCAGTGGCAGACCATTGTAAAAAGACAGTGGGTAGCGCTGGATGCAGCTGCACTTGGGGACTTGGTGTGTGACGTAAGAGCAGCCATCTTGGTGCATGCTTTCAAAATACATCTGTGTATCTTGATTGTCTGTCTGTGTTTGCAATAAGCCAGTCAACTGCAGTAGCCCTGCAGGCATCAGCACCACCAGCACATGGACACCTGCACATCTTCCACACAAGTGAAAAGTCATGCAGGGCATGGCTGCATCTAAAACAACCAGTGTATGATGCTGCGGCCTGTGACTGAACTCATAGCCATCATAAAGATATTCATGCTTAGAACGATCAAAAAAACTGCAGGTCATGAGCACAGTTATTCTGCTAAGGCAGTAGCTGACAGATGTATGTGTGCATCTTCCGCTGCCACATTGGCTCAACCTCGCAGTGGACGTTTGCTGCAGGAGGTTGGCAGATCCTTGAAGGTGGTGTAGGCAGGCTGTGCAACCATGTATGCTGGTGCAGTCTCTGCACCACTTGCTTGTGTGCAGTCTGCCTCACCAGAGAGACCTTATCGTAGCACCACAGCTTCGGGACACGCTGAGTGCTTCTGTCTGCGAACTCCAGCAAATGTCCGTGCTGTCCCGATGCTCACTACCTCATGCTCAGGTCAATATCTTGTTCATGTTGTGCAGTATGGGTCTCGACCAGCACATGTGGCCACACTGGGCATGTGCACCAAGACCTGATAGCATGTGGAGTGCACGTACGTACTCAGCCTCTCAACCTTGTCTGTTGGTTTGTGATTCTATCAACAAATGTGTTGATAGCCGTCACCAATCGTATCACTGTCATACAACAGAATTGGACTCTGAAGTAGTCCAGATGAATGCAGCAAACAGCTAGGCTGCAATCACATGCACACTCAGTTGCTTAGCACTGAAAGCTAGTGAGGGCTGTCCATTGAATTGCTTGTGCAGCTTGCCGCAGGCCACACATGTGCATGCCAGTCCCCTTAGTTATTGCAATTACTGGCTGATGGCACCTGCAATGTGTCGGCTCTTGTAGAGGTGATCTGGACGCTGCTCTGTCTGGCAGATGATGACCCTCTCTGCCAAAGCAGCCATCAGACTATCTGGCGCTCTGCCCCTGCTGGTTCTGTGTTGGGCCTGGCACCCTTTAGTGCCCCTGTGAACGACTACATGCAGCTGCCTGCCCCTGGCTGCCCGGGCCCTCAGGGTCTGGGCCAGGCAACTCTTGCAGCAAGAGGAAGACTCACTCAGCCCCAGAGGCAGAATGATGTCACCAGTAGCAGAGTGCGTGACCACGCACTTGGCATCAGACAGCTGTGCCTCATTTGACAAAAATACTGAGGCGCAGTGAGGTTGGTACAGGAGTGTAGCAAGCAGCGCTTGCATGCTCTACCACAACTGTCATCATTCAAACTCAGCAGAAGACAAGTAAGTGTGGTCAGATTTCAACCATCTTTGGTCTGCATAACCCCCACGCATTTGAGTGTAGTTGTACAATGAAAGCAGGCTTGCAGGGTGCGATGGCCAGCCTGCACAGCTGCAAGCCAATCCATCCATTTTGGCTTGCATGGTGGGCTATATCTCATATGAAGCAAGTAGCAAATTGCAGCAAGCCATTTGAGGGTATAGTGCGGCAGCCAGGGCCAGCATGCTGCTGACTTGGCTGATATATGGCTTGTTGGGGCATGTTCAGGAGTTGTGAAGGGCCAGGTGGCTCACACCCTGGGGGCCTGGATCTTGGCAAAGCCTTGCTGGACACGCGCATGGCAATGGCCCAACCCTATCATGGCTGCAGCAGCTGCCCCAGGTTTAGTGCAGATACGTGATGATGAGAAAGAAGATGACGACAAGCAAGAGCTGGGAGGCAATGATGATGATGCTATATGATAGACACAGGCTTCCTTGCCAAGAGGAAACCTGGACAAAGACATGCAGCAGCAGCTGTGAAGCGCATTATAGGGTATTGGGAATCTGGCCAAAACTCCCTCGGAAGCATGGGAAAGAGGCTGCTGTGCTTTTAAAGGCCTTGATAGCAGGTCTGGTCACCCTGCAATACCCTGCAAGCTATCTTGCCTGCAGCACACACACATTCTGAAGTTAACCCTATGTAATCTGTGTAGACACTTTGTGCTTGGAGGCACAGACTAGCGCATTGGCTGCCTGCCTCATGGGATGCCTATGCCCACAGAACGAAGACACCCTACATGCCTATAATGCCTGTCGAAAACACGGCACAGAGCGCCTTGCAGTACACAAGCTTGCTATGCCTGAGAAGCTTGCGTGCAACCAACTGTGCAACGCCACTGTTTTTGCAGGTAATACTGAAGTCAAGAGCTTTGCAGCTGCTTCTGGCGCAGTACAGGCCCTTGTTCAGTTGCTTCAGCAGGACCAGACCAGCCGGCTTGCCTATGAAGCCGCAGAGCTGCTGACTACGCTCACCAGCAACAATGCTGAGCAACTAGATGTCATGTCACAAGAGGGGACGCTTCCTGGCTTGATGGATCTCATCAGAAAGCTGTTGCAATTCAGTGACGCGCTGTCAGACAGTGCAGCCAATAGCAACAGACATGGACACACACGATGACAGCCTCTCTGTGTCTGATGATCTTGTCCCACACAACCACTGCTGTTAGGTCTCACCTCAGCTCTCTCCAAGTTGGCTCACTTCAGAACCGCTTTCCCAGCGCAATCTCTTGACAAGCCTACACTGTCTTGGTCCTTGTCTTCAATTCAAGTTGCACCAGGGTCACCAGCCATTCTGACTCTACCAAATGGTCAGTGCAGTGAGTGTGCCATACCCAAATCTCCTCAGCTCTTGCTGAGTTGACTCCCACATGGTCTGAGGCCCTATGTTGACATGGCCCTGCAGATGCTGCTTCCAGCGCAACAAACAACGAGAGGGGGACATGCCAGCACATCAGCTGCTGCAGAGCCACTCACGCCTGTTCTCTCGCACCTTTGCCAAGTCCCTCAGCCTTGGGAAAAGTCCTGGCAGGTCCTTGAGCACATCTTTGAGCAATAGCGGGTTGGCAATCTGGTGAAAAGCTAGGTTCAACCAAGTCACACGGACCCTGCTCAGGACAACATGGCTGCCCAGCTGACCTGTTCCACCAAGCAGACACAACCATGCGCCCCTCAACATCTTTTGCCAGCTCCCCCATGTCGTCTCCTCTTCAGAATCAGTTTGGCAGAAGCCAGTCCCTTAGGTCTGACACTCTGACTCAGCCCAGTTCAGGTAGGTTTCAGCGCAAGACCTATCAGCCACGGCACCCATCACAGGCCTTGCTCCGAGAAGGTTGTCACAACAGCAGCACACTTGGTGGAAGGGCAACCCCTGCCGCCAGGCCACACTTGCAGGGGCTTGGCGCTGTAGCCCTTACTCTGGATGTGTTGGCCCTGGCCAGCAAGGTGGGGTCCCCGTCTGGTGGGAGCGGGTGCTGATCTGGTCAGGTCCTTGTGTGATGGCAATCTTCCAGCCCAGCAAGCTTTTGGGGTTGCTGGGGTCCTGGGACAGCTGCTGTTGCAACTACAGGTAAATGATTCCTTCTTTGAAGTGTCAACACAGGGTCAAACTACAGTTGAACAATGACCACAAATGCATGCAACTGCCCGATTGACGTTGCTGTTCTGGTGTGGCTGTGCAAGCCTCGCATCGATCTCATGTGTGAGCCTAAAGGCTGCTGCCTGAATACAGGATGCATCAGAGGCAGAGGCAGAATCAGAGCATGTAAGCAACACAGCTGACCCGGCTCGTATGGGGCACTGCATGCCTGATAGACTCCAACAAAGCCAATCAGCTCTCATTCCAAGCAGCTAGCGGCATTCCTCTTCTCATCCAGTTATAGCTCAAGTCAGAAACCTCTTCCCCCTCACAGGCACCTCCACCTCTCACTGATTCTCGGTCTCACCCCACATCAAGCATGAACCTGAGTCATTCATGTGGGTCCATTACCAATTGAGGCAAGCGTCAGAGGTCGCCATCAGGCAATACTGCGCAAAACGTTGCCCATACAGAGCAGGCACAGACTAGCACACAGCCCTGGTGTGGCTAATGGGCAGTGTTGCAGTACGGTAGTGCCACCTAATCAACACGCTTTGCATGAAGCTGGTGCAGTCCAGCTTCTTCTTCACGAGATACAGTCCAACAAGGTGCCAGGGGGTAGTGCAGGGTTCCATGTTTGCCTGGGAAGGTGTGTGTGAAGGGGGCAACACAGATATACAGTCTGCGGTGGAGCTGCAGGTGAGTGTAACTACTGCTCAATGCCGCAACCAGGCTCTTGTTTCTGCACTGCAGACAAGAGGTGTCATTGTAGTGCGCAATGTTGAGACAGACGCTGCTTTATACAACTGTTGGTCCATCAAGCTGCTCTGCGGGCCTTGGATTCCGTATTATGTATCATGGATCTGCTCTGTGTGCCTGCCAGCAGGTGTGCACTAAGCACACCCTTTCTACCCTGAAGGCTGTCATGCGTGTCATATGCTACATAATTAAATGCCAGGGAGGCATTCAGATGCTTGTGGCCTACCTTGGGGGTGATGAGGCATACATAGAAGGGGCTGCTTGGCTCTGCACAGCGTGGTAGCCCTGCACCCTGCAATCAGGGGGCTGCTAGGCAGGGCTGGAGTCTTCCCATCCTCTCGTTGGGCTGTTGGACTTTGGCCCGCGACAGCAGCACTGCTGAATGTGCAGCCAGGTGCCTTCATGCTCTGGTTCAGGTTTGATCCCTCACTCTGTCCTGACCTCAATGCCACAGGCTTACACCTCTCTTCCCTGCCTGAACACCTGATCTGCACATATCAGGTGGTGACTGGCCTTTCTTGCGTCGAGCTGCTTGCTCACTAGTGCTTGAATTTGTTGTGTGGATGGCTTTCGCACACCCATTTGCCAGATGTGCAGGGGTCACTGCCCAATCAAGACGCTGCCTGCTCAGCTGGGGCCTTGATGCCCTTGTTAGACCTCGCAAGCCGCCGGGCCCTCACCAGTTGGCAGCCAAATCAGCTGCCCTTGCCATTTCAGCCCTGGTCTGCAATCACACTGCCAACCAGGATGCTGTCAGGTTAATTTCAAGCCATTGCCTGATTGCCTACCTGAGCTGACCACAGATCTCATGACGCGTAACCAGCTTCAGCCACAGCTTGCCTGGCGGTGGACTAGGTGCATCACACAATAACATGCTGCTACCCATTCATTATTGGCATAGCACAGCCTGCTGGTGCTGACACATACAGCCTAACACTTACTCCCCTCACACTATAAGCGCCTGCAAACATGAGAAGATCTTGAGACTAGTTGCCATCCTAAGATGTTGCACTTGTGCAATGGAAGAAGGCTGCAAGCGTTTGGTCTGCACTGTCTGAGCAGCATTTGCATCCTGTGGACACAGAGCAGAGCAAAAGGCAGGGGTCGTGAGTAGCAACCAGCTGCTTGCTGCAGGCAAGCAGACGGATTGCCACCATTGGTTGCGTTGCTTAAAGGGGGGCCCAGGAATCAGGCTGCAGCCTGTGCAGCTGGGGCTCTTGCAAACCTGGTGGCCAACAACGGCATCAACCAGGATGCTGCTGCTGATGCTGCTGCAGTCGAGGAAGTTGTCACTCTGCTGTCAGCTGCTTTGGCTGACTCTACATGTGACAGGCAAGTCCCCTTGTTTCCTGCAGAACACAGTGCAGTGCGGCATCACGCGTTTCCACACATATTGTCACCTCTTGGCCTTGACTCTGTTGTGGTGACAAGCGCTATACCTTGTGGATGTGGGTCTCTATGTATGCGCAAGCACAGCAGATTTGAGTTGGTTGGTCGGTTGGTTGGTTGGTTGTTTGGTTGGTTGATTGATTGAGTGATTGGTTGGCTGGTTGGTTGATTGATTGATTTTCACTTGTGCCAGCCTTTGCTCTTGCATTAGCCAGGTAGGTATCAGGTATGCTTCACCCTGATTTAGAATGCCATACAGCAGGCTTGTTTGATTACCCAAGGGTGTACAGCTGATGTGGCAAGCACCGCGCTGCATATCAATTCAGGACGAACCTGTATCTACTTGAACCACCATCAATCCAAAGACCAAGTTTTGAAAAACCTGGAATTGAACCGCCAACAAAAAGTCTGAGAGGCAAATTGCCTAAATTATAGGCAAGGTGGTCCTGTGGGGGCCAGCAGAGTTAGAGTGCAGACTGGAAGCACACAATTTGGGATGGCAGGCAAGGTGGTCCTGTGGGGGCCAGCAGAGTTGAAGTGCAGACTGGAAGCACACAATTTGGGATGGCAGCAACAGTATGTCATGTGTGCAGGGCCAGCATGGAGGCCATGAAAGCCCTAGCTGCTCTTACTGATGGCAGCTTGCCCAACCAAGACAGGGCCCTGCAGGCTGGGGCTCCACCCCTGCTGTGCACAGCGGCACAAGCTGCCATGCAGTCAGGCCCAGCCACTGATGCCGAAATTGCATGTAAGCCATGTTTCAGCACCCCCTTCTTCTCCCTCTGCCCTACTGTGGCAACACGAGCCGCTCTGTTCAGGCTCCTGACTGACCTGCCTGTGCAACTATTTCAAACGCTGTATGGAAGGTGTGTTGAGTACATGTACGTGAATGAAGAATTGTTCTGGCTTTGATGCCCTGGTGATCTTGCCTGTACGCAGATTGTATCACCATGATAGCTGTACATCTGGAACAGCATGCATTCGTCGGTCGGAGTGCTGTTGCAGGGCAACTCTGCAAAGCCCTGGCATGCCTTACAGATGAGCATCCAGCTGTGCAACAATCTTGCGGGTCAGCCATTGCACCCCTGGTGGCTTTGCTGTCCCACCCAGACACACCTGTTCAAGATGAAGCATGCCAAGCGCTGGCATGCTTGGTGTGTGACTGCCCCCAGCATCAGATGGCAGCTGCTCAGGCTGGAGCAGTGCTTACCCTCATCAACTTGCTGTGTGACTTAGGAGGCAACACAGACACTGATAGCATGCAGCGACCCATTCAAGTTGTTGCACTTGCTGCTGGCACTGCTGGTTGTGGCCACTCAGGTGTGTTGCCTTGGCATTGCATGTCTGTCTGTGCTGTAAGACCACACAACCATCATAGGCCAAAAATGTGTCATGCATGAGTTGCAATACAGGTCGTGCTGCTGCAGCATGATGAGGTGACACCTGAGCATCAGTTTGTATGCCCTGCTATGCTGACACATGAGACTGTGTGCATAATATGCTTGTGTACTACTTGGTCTGGTATGCCATTGCATGGCCATAATGACAGCAGAGTGGTGACATGCATGCAAATGCTTCTGGGTCATTGAGTGAAGAGGTGATGATGGCAACTGGAAGGCCTGTGTCAAGCAGGTCCCAGATGTATCTGTGTTGGAGACAACAGATAGAGTAGCAGGCGGGAATAATGCAATCCTGCACATGTCTCCTCAGCAGAAATTTGGCATTGTGTCAGCATTCGTACAAAGGTACACCTGCGTCAGCATACCGCATGACTGCTTTCTCAACTGAAATCTTTGCTTGCAGGTAGGAAGCATACTGTCTATCATGTATACCTGAGCTACTTGAGCTGCATCTCAGACACAAATTTGTACTATGCATAATATGCATCTGGTGTTTTTGGGGTGGCAAATGCAGTATTTGTGGAAGGCTGTGTATGAAGGTATTACCTCGAGCATATACACTTGTCAAGCTGGGCCCTCATGGCTTGACATGTGATATACACATGGCTAGCCATTGATCCTGTTCCATATCCTGCAAACTGTGTCAGTCAGCATTCCAGGTACATGATGAAGCTGTGGCAGGATAATGCAACAAACACCTAGTTGTAGACCTCAGCGAACCTGCCAAACTTCAACCAGATAGTGGACTTTCAACCTCAAGGTGTCACGAGGCGTGTGTCCCCCAAGTACACTTGTCCTACACAGACGCAGTCATATGTAGACAAATGCACAATTGCTGCTGTATGCAGGCCTTCAGAAGAGCCCCTCATTCTGGCACTGTTTGCCTTGCTTCATCTCCAGATTCCCCTCTGCAAGCAAACTGCAGACCTTCTTCAGCAGCAGACGGCAGACTGGGGCCTGCAGCAGTGGGACCTCTCAGCTTTCCAGCTGTCCATGGAAGGCAAAGGAGTTTCTTATCATGCTGACTGTTTGAGTTGTGTTGGCATTCCGCTTTGAACAGTGTGGTACCGCATTGTATAGCACCCTCTCTGTTGGTCGAACTAGTCAGTGAGTGTTGCACGAACACTGCAGCTGCCAAGCCTTGTTGTGACAATTGAATCTGTGAGCTGCCACTGTAACTTACAAGCCTTCATTGTTTGTCAGCCCCTGTCAACCAAGCTGTCTCATACTGCTTGCATGCATTGCAGTATCCCACTTACTGTTTGAATCAGCATTTTGCAAAGCGATCTTCAGCATATTCACTGTACTGAGTAGTCGTAGGAATGTAAACGGCTCTTGCATCAGTCACAAAAAGCTTTTGCAAGTACTTTGATGTGCATACTTGACTTCTCATCAAATTGACGCCAAAAGAAGTAGTCTTTTCTTTCTGGCTGTGGAACAGATTGACATAAGGAAATCATCAATTGTGCAGCAGGGCTTGAATGCAACGTGCAGGGTGAAGTGAGAGCTGTGTACACTGCAGAAAGGCTAGCAGCAGGTCAGTTGCAGTGAGCGATGTCACAGAAACACATCATTAATTCATGTGATATTACACAAAGCACATGGCAATATGCTAGCTTTGCGGTACTTTGCAGCTTCAAGACTGTCATAATCATTGTGTATGTACAAAACATGATGGACCTACTTCCAATGCAGCGAAGTCATAAAACAGCTGAAGAATACTTTGCAATACTTGTGCTCAATGTCAAGTGCTGTCCGATACAATGTGATTGCAAAACACCCAAAACGTGTATCACGTGCCAGGAATGATGCAGATGCCCATTAGTGTGAACTGCACCCCAAATGGTGTTGAAGAGGAGCAAATGGCCAACCCACAACACCACAGAGATCCCCTGAGATGTTTGCGTAGATAGCTGTGGCCCTAGCCAAGAAAGAGTAATGTTGTACAGCTGTTCAGCATGTGTGCCTGACCCAACAAGAGATTTGTTGGGTGCTAGCAGAAGTACATGGGTGCAGGAGAAGGTGACAGACTCACAGTTTCATCTGGTGATGCCTATGTAGAAGCACAGACAGTGCTCAGTCACAGTGATCAGTGCTGTACACAAAAGGGGCAGTGGAACTATCTATCTGGACGTGCGACACAGCCGTGGATGGGTCCACAAGCACCGCAGTTGGGGTTGCAGGGCCAACTAACAAAAGCTCACTGCCGTTTTCTATTGGATTGATCATTCATGCTGTTTGCACCATTGCAGCCCAATCATATGAGCGTAGGCAACTGGACGACTGCTTGCTGCGGCAGGCCTTCCAAGGATCGCCCCACAATTGTTTCATTGACTGGCTACAATTTAGCTGCCAAGCAACACCAGATGTAGTTTGGCCGAGGACCTGTTGACATGAACATAAAGTTTGCCCCACTTAGCATGCCAGAGCAGCACTTGGCTTCTCACTCACTGTCACGGTTTGTTTGCTGCTTGTGATGACAGAGACCTGCAGAACGCGCTATCATCTTATGTGTATGGATGCTTGCCATCAAGTCGCAGCACATAACAGAACAAGGTGTGTGCCCAGTATCTCGTTTTTTGCAGCTGTAAATTTGAGAGGTGCATAAACATACCACTTTCCATCTTCTGGCACATGGGTTTATGTGCTAAAGTCACCTCAGCACGTGAAGGTGAATGTTGGTTGGCTTGTCACTGGAGTGCCCATCTGCATTCAGCTTAAAGCATTACTTCAGTGAGTACTTTGTTGAAGGTTTGAGCAGCAGCAGCAGTAAACTACTTTCGCAATCAACACAGCAAAACACACAATGCTCCAGTGTATCTCATGATCACATGAAGCTGCATTGAGTCAATCATCCACAAGGGCAGACACCAGTACAGTGATAAGCATGTTCATGTTCACAAGCGCAAGCTTCAGAGTAGCCATACCAATGCTTTGGGAAGCACTTCTAGCTACATGGCCTAACGACACGCCTCTAAAAATGCCATCGTAGATGTGCTGCAAGCTAATGGGTAATGCAGAAGGGCCTGCACCCACGCTCATTGGTGCTGTAATCATCTCCTGTGGACAGCTGACAAGGTCAGCCATGTGATCAGCAAGTTGTGACAGAGCAGACGAGCAACACAAAGTCTGCTTCATGCAGAGCGCATCAAGTCAGCCCTTGAGTCACCTGCATTCGCAACGTCTGGAGATGCATGTGAGGCTGATTCTCCTGGGCCAGGACTGGCTGGGCCCCAAAGAGGCGCGGCTGCATGGCTGGGGTCAGACCAACAACAGGCGCTTGGCGGGCACGCTGCAGCTCAGCCACCTGCTCCCGCAAAGACTGCAGCTCCTGAGTTGTTGAGGACAACTCAATCTGGATGCTGGCCACCTTTGCTTTCTCCTGGAGCAATTGGTCAGCCTGCCAGCTAACTTTACGCTTCAGTTTTTTCATGCGTGCACCTTGGCCTTTAGCCAGCGTCACCTGCACACCAGGCTCCATATCAGCTTTGATTGGCTCAACCAAATACATACACCATGGAAAGTTGCAGCCAAATAAGCTCCACAGGTCAGACCTGCCTACTCACCAGCACGTCCTGCAGAGATGAGCTGACGTCATCACCCGGAGCTACTACTCTTCTGCGCACAAGCTGCTGCCCTGGCACACAGCCTGCACCTTGCTCCTCCGTATCACTGCCACGCAGCCTCTTGTCCACTGCTCTCTGCGAACCCTCCTGACTGCTCTGAGGCTGTGATGCATCCACCTCACCCTGTGAGACTTCATGACGCCCATATGTGTCAAAGCCTGAAGCAAGCTCTTTGGCACAATTGGTGCTGCCATGTGAGTGGCATGGTTGCGCTGCTGCTGGCTGCTGCCAGAAGTCCCAAAACTGGGAGGGCCAGCATGTTGGGTGAATGATGTATGGGAGCCATGAGTCTCCATCTCTTGACGTGAAGCATGGCTGTCAGGTTGCAGCAAGGCACAGCTGGAAGGACTTGGTGATGAGAAGTTGAAGAAAGGATGGATAGGGCTCAGCAACATGCCTGGCCTGCGTGGAGGGAACTGCAGGCACAATTTCAGAAAGGTCCAGTCATACTGAAGAAAGGCTTTAGCAGGAGTGAAGTTCAACATGACATGACGCAGGCAAGCCAAGTAAGGATGCAACCATGGTTGCAGCAATGACTGGCATTTCACTTACTGTCCACATTGCCTGCACAACATCTGATGCACTCTCAAGACTGCAAACGGACTTTGTTGCTGAGAGCAGTGCAACACAGGGTAACGCAATGTAGCTGAGCGTACCGGGTCATACTCAAGCAGACCTGCAGAGTCCACATGACGTGGCTGAGCTCTGGTGTATTCCTGACCAGCTAAGCTCCTCTGGAAAAACGGACCTACGTGCAAGGATGTTTCTTCTACGTGCACAGATGTTTCTTTGCTTTGTGCATCATGTGTAGAAATGCATCTGGTCCTCTTGATGCTGCAATACAGTTGTGCAGACATCACTGAGCCGTGGAAATGCAAGCAGTTGCAATGGTGACTCTGATGAGGTTGCAAAGTCCAAGGGAGGCTCACTTGTAGCATGCCATGAGTGAGAGTTTGATCCAGTCTCTAATGTTGAAAGCCCTTCATGGGAGGCCACCTCCACACCCATGTCGTGTGCTGACATAGCACGCTGTGCAAGCTGAGTGCGCCCCTGCAGAAACACATCTTGCACTGAAAAAGAGCACCGGCCTGAAAACAGCAGGACCTTGGGCATCCCCACAGCTTGCAGTAGGCCTGGGCGTAGCACGCATGAACCACTCCAATGTGCAGTGGCCCGTCAGGCAACAGCATTCTTGAATGAGTAATGCCGCAAAATGGCAGTAGGACACATTGGACATGCACTGTTTGAGCACTGGAGGTGCGTACCATGAGCTGTGGGGCAGGTGGGCAAGAGGGAGTTGGCGTGCGTGCAGTCTCTAGGCTGCTTAGGAAGCCCATGCTGTCACACAGCTGCCGAGGACCATCTTGAAGCCGCGGTGTCAGTAAGAAGTCACCAGGCTCTCCAGCTGACATACCATCCCCTGCACTTGTATGCCAAACATGACTCACACAGATACATTCATAAGCAAACACCCAGCATCTTAATTCATTGGAGACATTTGGACACATACATGAGTGAACTGTTGGCCCATCATACACTGATGCCAAGCCATCATACACTGATGCCAAGCCCAGAAACGAAAGTTGTTGCAGTGATGAATCAAATGAAAGCATCAAAATATTGCAATCTGTCAAAGAGGCGTATGCAGACCCGCTCATTGCTAAGTAAAACACAAACTTTGCGTTTGATGACTTCGTAGCATAGCTGCAGTGATTTGACAACAAGTGGGACAGATGTATGGTGCTCACCTAAATCACCCCAGCTAGCAGGAAGGGTTTGGCTTCGGCTGGCAACAATGCTAGGACTGACAATTGCAAGCAAGCGAGGATCTCTTGCTGCTGCGTGTGCATGCTTCACATGAACCTGCACACAATAGACACTGAGGGCATTCCATTGCACAGCAAACGTCATGGCATGCATTGTAGCAAAGACAAGGTGCAGATGCCTGGGCACCACGCTGCTGACCCTGATGATACCTGAACATCTGCATCAGCAGTAGTTGGTGCCACTGTGGGGCTGTTCATTTGCAAACTGCAGCATGTGTCAAGCTGGAAAGGGGAAACGACTGGCCGAACAGCCCTCTGGGAAGGTTCTTGGGCCACAGGGCTAGGCCAAAGACGAGTGCATGGGGCACAGCTGGCCCAACCAGCCCAGTCCTTCCTGTAACCAAACAGAGTGCACTGAAGCATACGTGATGATGACCTGAGTCGGCAGCACACCAACCCTGCTCAAGTGTGATGCAGCACGCAGAGCTGTGCAAAGAGACTGTCTGGCCTGTCCCGTTCATTTGCCATGAACATACACCTGCTTGGTTACGACAACAGGTGCAGGCAGCAGACTAAGACAAGTATGAGGTGACCTGTGGTGTGCAGGCAGCATTACCTGATGGTGACTGAAAGCGTGATGTGAGCTGCTCCACCAGGCACATCATTGTTTGAAAGGACTCGGATGGGTGGGCAGCACGCTGTGCCTAGCAACTCCTGCCCAGCTTTGTCATAGACACCAGCAATCAGCCTGAAGGTTTTGGCTCCGACATGTGTGCCTGCCTCATCTATGGACAAGTACATGTATCTGCACCAGGAGCAGACGCTTGCTGGTGGCAGGTGAGTGCAGCCAGGGTTTTGCTGTTGCCTGACGCTCAGCACAAAAACGGCTGTATGGCTGAGTTGTTCACATCTTGGCGCATTCGTACAAAGGGCGCATTGCAGCATGTGCTGGATAATTCAAAGCAAATGTTCACCAGCTTGCAATTGTGCAAAGCCAAAACAATGGTCAAAGATGGCAAAAGAATGTGGGTTTGAAATGAAAGACCCTGTTGTCGGTGTGGTCCAATGCAGCGCCAGAATGCTGAAGTGTCAACACACATGTTGCCTAGCAAGGCGCCAATCAAATTGCCAGCATTCATGCTGGTCACCACAAGAGCTTCTCCCATGCAGAGCACGGTCTCTCTCAACCCAGTGCAGCTAAAGTTGTTGACATGCAAGCGCCTGCTATTGCAGCTCAGAGCAGCAAGGCACCTGCAATCCTTTGACTTCTTGCTGACAGCTTCTGGCTCTGCCAGTGTACCTTTGGGCCCATTGGAGCGGCGCCCAAGTGCCCCAAAGCGCTGCAAGGTGCGCAGCACAGGTCCCTGGCAACCTTTCTTGCAAGCACCTGCGTACACAATTCTCATGCTGATCAGTGTCAAGATGCCAGGTGCCCAGCAGCAGACTCTTGCCGGCGCACGTCAAACTTTGCACGTTTAATGCACTGCATAGACCAGCATGAGCTGCTATGTGGACACTCAATGACTGACAGTTGCTAGCTGTCACATGACCAAGCATGCACCTTCAATTCCTGCTGAGCAAGTCTGTTTCAGTGAATAACAGTGGGCTCACTTACTTCTGGATATAATTTTCCACTGATACACTTTCTGCTCAGCACCGTTTCTTTCCTCCGTGACCTCTGCATCTGGACTCGAGTATACCAGAAACACAGCAACATGGATGGTCTGATTGTTGCTAAGCTTCATATCATAGGACGCCTGCAAGGTCATGTCGCTGATTGGGACAGCATTGCCACCGCAAACTTGGCAGATTTGAGCAAAGAAGTCCCATGCTCACTTGGCTTTCAGAAAGGTGGCTGTGCATGGCAGGGTGATGCACATGCACTGCCTCCAC
Organism: Pseudevernia furfuracea; assembly: GCA_022315425.1. Taxonomy (NCBI): domain Eukaryota; kingdom Fungi; phylum Ascomycota; class Lecanoromycetes; order Lecanorales; family Parmeliaceae; genus Pseudevernia; species Pseudevernia furfuracea. Next base: position 93,345 of record JAIUPT010000045.1, read on the forward strand.
AACAGTGACTTCACAGGGACTGGTGGAGCCTTGTTGGGTCAGCACAAGCTCACACTGGTTGTAGGACCAGCGCTTCTTGCCTAGCTTGTAAGCCCTGTAATGTACAGATGCAATTTCACTATATTGTGCAGACTGCATTGTTTCCTGTGAGTGATGTAGCAGCAACTACAGTATCAGCTTGATTGGACGTCAGCCTTAGACAAGCAGCCAAACAGAATAAACAACATACCCATGACATCATCTCAGTAAATGCATACATCATCATGATCAGCTGTGGCAGTGCACCCATGGTGTTTCTGCAAAGTGTCGTGTGGACAGGTGAAGATCAAGCTAATGACAAGCAGAATGCAAGCTGCCATGCATGCCTTGAGCACTTTCCTTCAGGACTTGTACATCCAAGGTCTGAAAGCTCTTGGACTTTGCAATATTGTGCCAGCTTCAGACACCCAGAGCAGGTGCATGAATGTGCAAGAGACATCATCTGGTCATCTGGTAATGTGCTTTGCCATATAACCAAAACAAACATGAAGACACCACAAGTCTTGAAGGGTATTTCTCAGGGATTGTACCTTATGTCAGGGAGCTTGCGAACAAGGCCCTCTTCGGGGCTGATTTTCTGCCTGGTCTTGAGGGGGCAACACTGATTGCGCTGGGTGTCAGAAACATAAGCCGCCTCAGCGGAAGGGCGCATATCTGCGCTGCCTGGCTGCAAGACGGCGCTCGAGTTTGCAAGCGGGAAAACGCTACAACCAAGTGAAAAAGCCTGACGGTGACACTTCCGACGCGACATGTTTTCAGCACGGCTGGGTACAGTGCCGTGCCGTTTGTTCAACGTGACTGCAGGAGGGATGGCGAGTTGTAGCCGCGGTCAGCTTGCTTTTGAGATTACGTACTACAGCTCCCTAGAACATTTTGCCAGGCCGTGCGATTTCACAGCAAACTTTTGCTGGGCAAGAAGCGGTCTGAGACATACGATATGCCTTGCATGGCTAGGTAGCGAAGGTGACCGTTGACGACCGGGGCCCGCTGCGCTCATGCTGGTCAGGCTACTTCGCTTTGACTCGCACGTGCTTGATGTAACGGCATCATGACCGTGCGCCCAGGGGTACGTGCATTTGGCCTTCCACAGACTTTGTCAGATAGAGAGTTTCTAGCGACGACTGCTTTGGTCGTAAAATTGGCGAGCTATGACAAATGCGTTTGCAAGCCTCAAAGTATTGAGCTGCCATCACATGGAGTGCCTCACGATATCATTACAAATGTATGCACGTGCGATTAAAATGACGTCAAGGTCACGCATTATTATCAATTAGTAAAAGTGTAAAACTTTACATGATGCAGAACGGAGCTGAAGATGTTGCCCCTATTCGGATCGGGTCACGTACGGGTTACTGACCGAAGGGTCGTACTCACAGCATAGAGATATCATTGCAGCTGGCGAGCTTAATACAGATCTGTACAGCTTAAGTCAGTCTTACCGTCCCAGGGGCCCAGGTCATCACATTGCAACAGTTGCGAGCGGACTGTGGTATCGATTGGCCGAAGCAAAAAGACAAGGGAATCATCCCAAAAGAACTTACCCATGGCAGAATGTTCAGCAATCTACAAAACATCAAGTTGAGACAAAACCACAAACCATATTCACGTATTTCATGCTGTTCATACGGCAGCTAAGATCTGACAGTGCTTACTGGCAGCAGAAAATTCTTGCACACTGTTGTGATCAATGTGCGACTGTATCACGAAGTTTGACAACCCAAAAAATGTGTCAGATACCAATAACCTATTTAGATGTGACCCTTGACTTGTGCTGCCAAAAGTACCTGCCCAATACGACTACTGCACGTGCACCACAGCAGATGTGCAGCATCAATCCCATTTTGACCGCATACAAACATGACTAGACACACCTGTAAACTTGCTATGTGATCCTTTTGGAAGGAAACACGCACTTCAAACAGCATCGATGCAAGCCTTGTGAGCGAGCGTTTCTAGCTGTCGCACAGTCTTTCTGTACATGCTTTCTACCGCATCAACTTGGTTCTGCAAGCCTGTATAGGCAACATTTCTCAGCATCGAAACGGAGATTTCATTGCCATTTGATGATGAATTGCTTGCTACTTTAACTGCAGCATTGGGTCTGTTCAAAGTGAAAGCTGGGACACTGGAAAGCATTGGTAATGCCATCACAGGCTGATATCGCTGAGCCAGAGGTCCAACTTCGCCCACGTTCCTCACTTGCACATTGATTGGCTCCAGCTCGTGGCTGCAGGTACATATTCAACATGTAAAGCAAATGCAGGCTACAGCTTGCTCACATGACTTCTTGAAAACTACACAACACCAAACACCCTAGGCCCATGCAAGTGTAGTTTCAGCTTGAGCTGCAATCATATTATTGGATGCTTGCTGACAGTAGAAAGGCAACAGAGGGTGCCCCCGCCAGGCACACCAGAGCATACCTGCTGCTATCAAGCTGAAACATACACTGCTGAACATCACATGACGAGCCTTCATGACGAGGCAAGCATGAGATCACTGCAAAAAGAGTTTGTGGGTTGTCCTGCTTAATCTGCAAACTTCCAAGTGCAGCAGCCATGCTGCTGCTAATGATACGTTCTTGACTTGTGGGCTGCAAGCTGGTGACAGGCCTATAGGCAAACCAGCCCAACACTTGTTCGGACTGGAGCTGGCTTTGCACAGCTTGGAGAAAATCGACTGCAGACGCGGCACAGCAAAGCGTGAACGGTTGCAGCAAATCATGCAGCGCTTGATATCCAGAGCCCGACTGATGTAACAGAAACAGACCTTCTGGTTCACCTGCCACCAAAGTTGCAGCCAGCCCAGCAGGACAGCAAAGATATGCATTTATGCACAATTGTTGCTGGTGTGTGACTTCAACCTCTGCAGAAATCAGAGCAGCTCGGAGTTTAAGCTGACAAGTGATTGGTTTCCTGTCGAACACCTGCTCTCACCAGCTATGTCCTGCAGTGCCTCAGAGGTACTGCTGATCTGTGTCCCTGCAGACAGTGAAACAGGTTTGTCAACAAGACTTGTTTGTCAGGCACAGGGGCACAACAAGGGGCTGTGCTGTACCTATGAGGAGCCCAAAGCCTTCCTTGGATATGGCAATTGTTGACAAAGCGGCAGCTAAGGCTGAGCCTGTGTCACTACACTGTACATCATCAGTAGGGCTCAGGACAAGAAGCAGAAGCAAAGCATTCCGGCGCATAGGGCAAGCAATACAAGCGGGAGGAAACGACGTCAGGACGCAGTGATCGCAATTTAGAAGGCCAAATATCAAATTAGGCGTTGAACTCAGTTTAGATGCCTACAGGAGCTCCTCGAGATTTGGAGCCTTCGCAAGCACCTATTGAATAGCTAGGGATGGGACGTTGAATTATATATGGCAAATATCCACTGTAGATGAATATATTATATGATGATAATGTGTACATTCAGTATTTTTGTTAGTTACACTGGAAGCCAAAATAAAGGTCAAAAATAATGTGATCAAAAATGGCATTTTTGGGCTGTCTTATCACCCAATGATGGTGCTTAGATGTTCCAGTGGCATTGCAAGGCAAACTCACATGCACAAGATTGTCTGCACTACATTGACATCATGTCTAAGCCTTGTCAGAACACATCTGTGACACAGCAATTTCTGCATATGTCTCACCAAAATTTGATCTGACACCTGTTCAACTTCACACTACTCATCCAACTTTTCTGGAGTTTTCGATAGTCAATCCATAGATCTTCACGACAAACAGCTGGAACAACACTGCTAGAATTGCCTGCAACAGTGCCGGGCATGCCCCAGGCCTAGGCCTCATGCAAGGCCATTTTGCATGCAGTAGCCGCAAGCTGTGGCCTTGCGCAGCGTGAACAGGCCTTCAGTTTGAAGTTTTGCCTTCAGTGCCTGCCGGTCAATATAATGTTGATTTTATATGGATACAATTCACGAATACGGCGTTTTCTGCGAATACACTGTACATTATGTATTATATTATGTTGATGTATGTATTGTATACAGTGTAGACCCATCCCTAGCAATATTACCTTTCAATGTACGTCTTACACACACTGGCTCCGCCTGCATGAGCAAACTGGCTCAACTGGCCAACCCCCTGCGTGAATCCCACCTTGATGCAATAGACCAGAGCTTACCAACGAAGAGCTCCACCTCGTGTGTCATACACTGCTTCAGCATGCTCTACTGCCGGTTAGATATTACACATGGCTTACGAAACATCACGGCTTTGGGGCAAGAATTTGCAGCTCGGTGCAGGTTAGTAATAAAAAGTCCACTTGTCATGGAAACCAAAATGACAATCACAAGACAAGCAATGCTGTGCATACAAGTGCAATCCAGCATACGCAGACTTGAGCTGCTTGTGTTCAAATCTTGCAAGCGTCTGCAAATTATCGAAACAGACAAATTTGCCCTTAAAGGCATTGGCAGTTTGTGCATGCCAATACATGTATGGTCATTACCCAATAGTCAATCTTTATTATATTGTCAAAAGACACCTGCACATTTTGCATGACCAACTTCGCTCGTAGAGCCAACTGGCCCAAGGGGACCCTCAGTGGGATACGAGTCAGCCTTGGCGATGGTGCAGCAGTGATGCTGCCAAGCAGTGGATACACAGTCTGCCTTATGAGATGCTGTGACATCTGCTTGCTTGGATGCAAACATGCGCATTTGCTACATGTCGGCATACAAGGCTGCTGGCTTCAACCCAACAGGAAGACAGAGGGGGTCCTCACAGATGCAGTGATAGCTGCCCAAGCTATACCAGACAGCTTTGCCACAGCCAGAAGTTTGGCCCCCAGGGTCTGTTGCATTGCATGTGCAAACATGTGGTCAAGGTGATCAGCCTCAGCTACACCAATGCGCAGGTCATTCTAGTTCTTGTCACACACGCTTGCACAAGCATGCAAGGGTTGAAGAAGCTGCACATCAAAATTGCTGCCCAGCCACAGAAGCCGCTTGATCTCCTCGCAGAGCTTGAAGATGTTCTTGTCTGCCTAACATGGAGCAAGATTGGAGCAAGATCAGAGCAAGAAGCAGCTGCTGCACCAGCTACAGCACCTGCATCAGCTTCAGCACCTGCAGCTGCTCATGAGACGGCAACGTGCAAGCACCAGGTACAGTCAATCGTCAGTGGGATGTGGGTATGTTTGCATACATCCCTAAAGTGCAGCAGGACCTGGTCAGTCACTTCAACAGGGCAGATGGAAACCTAAATAGGACTTAAGCCAGCAACACATCCATTGGCCATGTTCAGTAGAGTGCACAATATGTGGGGCAAATCCCTGGCCAGAAAAAGGGTCTTCAAAAACTAGATGCGGGCTAACCAAAGTCAAAGTGCAGCAAAGCAGCACAGCAGCCTGCAGCAGGACAGGCAAGCCGATCAGCTGAACCAGAGGCTGTGCCATTTACGAAGCCCAAAGCCAAAGGAGCAAAGTTGGGATGAAGGCAACAGGTGAAGGCTGCAGCGGCTGATGCTGCTCACAAGAACAGCTCCGCAGCAAACAATTCTTTGCCACATGCCAAGTTGCAGCCTGCCCAAAGCAGCTCAAGGTGCGGGACCCCCAACATTCTAGAACTTCGGAAGTGCCAGCAGTGCTGCCAGGTATCTCTGGGTCAGAAAATGTATGCTCAGCAAATTGCTCAGGCCAGACGTGTTCCAGTGTGCTTTGTAGACTACGGTATCGCTCCTGTGTAACGACAGCATTCAGAAACTTTGAGCCCTGAATCGCTCCCATCAGCAACGGCGGCGGTGTTGGGCAATCCTGACTTGAAATACGTTGCAAATATTCTTTTAAGAATCGGGCAACTGGGACTCAACAGACAAAAAATCAGGTCAGTGACTTCTGAAAATGTTGAGTTTGAACGAAAAAAGTCATTCAATGCTGTTCTGGTCCAAACTTAGTATTACACTAGTGGTAAAAGCAACCAAATCTGCATGCATTTCATCGCAAAACAAATTCTAGCACAGCAACAGTATGGTCTAACAAGTTGCAAAAATTTGTGTTTGTGTCCACATGCCTTATGTGCTTTATGTCTACAGCTGCAGGACCCACGTGCGTTGTGTTACGTGAACGCTAGCAGGATTAACGGCCCGGGGGGCCCCCCGGCTGGTCCCGACACAAGGGTACGCCAGCGCTAGATCGTGTTGACAATGTCTGGCGTTCAGCAGCCTCGTTTCTTTATGTTGTTCCTCAATGCTCGTGCGTCATGATAAAATCATTGTGACCCTTGTAACAACAGGCAGAACAACGCCGTGTCTTGGGCCTTGAAGCTGTCACAGCAGGTGACACGCCGTGATAGTCTTCTGTTGCATGAACAGTCAATAGTAGGACAGTCCTTGATGCACTTGTCAGTTGACGCATCCAGCGAATTCCTGGTTTAATGTCCGTACCAAGAAGATGTGCATGTGCAACAGTCACCCACAAAATTAGAAAACAAGGCCTCCTTATGGGCATCTATAGACAGCAAGAAGCTTCTGAGACGCTCTTGCAAGCTGCTGCAGCTATACTTCACGATACATGAGTATAGACTGTTCAGAAATAACAAATTTGACACAGGAATAGTTGAAGGATCTGCCTCAACAGGCACCTACACGGGTGCTGATGGGTGGCAGTGGTAAGTAGCTGCACAACACTGTTAGAGGGCCAGCCTTTGGTCAAAGCAATGATTTGTGAAGACACTTTCCAGGCAGCCGCCACGACCGACTAAGCGGCAAGCATTCGTTACTGCTGCATATGCTACACATGGCATAGCCTGATGTAAGGCAAGTTGAGGGGTGTTCTGACACCATGTGGCCTGTGTGCCAGAGCTGTTGCACAAGGTGAAAGAAGCAGGTGACACCAGCTCACTAGTGTGCATACTACTCATGCTCCTCAAGCTATCAGGCATGCTGTCTCTCCAGATGGCCCAACCCCTGCCAGTCCATTTGTGGATGACTATGGGCACATATGTACAACTAGGAGCTGGAATAGCACAATGTCTTAACTACTGAGGGACAATTGTTGCATCTGTGCCTTCTGCAGCACTGCATGCGAGACAGATATTACATCTACAGTGGCCTGCATCTGGTCTGTCTAGACAGATGTTGCATCTGATTTTGGCTGCTATGGATGCTGGACACTTCTGGTCTGTCATTGCAGTTCAGATGCAGCATCTAGTCTTGTACATCTTCTTCTTACCGCTACATTCTAACACTTCAGTCACTGCCTAACATTATTGAATTTGCTGTTGAAGCATGTGCATTTGCATGTCTGGATTCACTGTGAAGTCCACAGTGTCACTACCCACAAGCAGAGATTCTGGATCAGCAGCATGACATCACTCAGCAGCTTGAGCAACGGCAGCAATCTCTGCACGTGATGTCACTGACTTGTTCCAATGCAGTCTACTGGCCTCAGGGATGCAACCTCATAGAATTGATTACTAGCAACAGGCTGTCCAGCTTGCCTAGCAACATGTCAGCAAGGCTGCTTGTCAGAGGCAATACAGTTGTTGAACAGACTCTATGCTGCCTTTGCATGCTGGCTAAAGCAGCCGAGTCCAGTAGTCTTCCTGTGAGTTGCAAGATTAGTTGAGCCAGCTTTCCAAGAAGCTGAGCACTGCACAAGGCAAGGCTGCAAGCTTTGCCAGATGGCATGCAGAGGCAAAAGAGCAGCTGCAGCATCAAGCCACCCTTCTGGACCAGGTATGATGCTCTATGTAGATGTATTGTATGATATGTATGATCAAGGGCAAGGCTGAGTGTGCAACAGCCATGGGGCTTGCCTGTGCTCATTATCAGCTCAGCAGTCAAAGGTCATAGGTCAGCAACATACACGACAATACTACAACACTGCATCGCATGTGTTCCACAAGCATACTGTTTGTTTGCGGCTACACAACAGCAAGCTTATGGAACATAGCTAAACCAACTGTTACATTCAGACATACATGGGATGAAGCAAGGACCTAGAAGGCTCTGCTCCATTATGCATGAAGGCATAAGCTGCTTCAAGCTCTGCTGTCAATGTAGCTGCAGCACTAGCTAGCCTAGCCTAGGCGGCCTATAGACACCCCTTGCGTGATGGCTGCCCTGCATCCTGCAGAGACCACACTGCGGCAGGCCACACCAGCAGCCAACCAATCAGTGTCAGAAAGGACTGCGCCGGTCCATGACGATCCACCAAAGGTGACAGGTTGCAACTTGCAACACTCGCCAGGCAGGCAGGAGGTCAGCTTGTCAAGTAGCTGTGAGGCTGGTGAAGCTTGACATCAGCGTCAAGCTGGAAGACAGCAACATCTCCTGTCACAATTGGCCAGCCCTCCTAAACATTGACTGCAGTGGGGGCAGAATCTGCCAGCACTGGCTGCAGCTCTTTGCACTGGGGAGTTGCTGTCTGTATGTCAGTAAATTGAAAGTGAACCAGTCCCGTGAAGTTGAAAATTGTGTGCACCACTTTGCCGTCGACAGACTGCCTGCGATTTTGCTGTATGTCGCATTCACCGTAAGCACAATAGCGGGTAACGCATCAAGCAATACAGTGCTGAGCTACCATCGTCAAGCGTGTTGAGTCGGCACCCGATCCAAAGGCTGTGACAGAGGCAGAGGATGGTCGAGCAGGCCACGCGTGAGGGCCTCTCCCTCAGCAACCTGCGAAAGATGTTATGTAGTCAAACGATCTAGAGAACAACAAAACTATTGAGTAGTTGGTTCAAGCCCCTGTCATCATTTCACCACTTATGCGAGTCTTTTGACACATAGGTTTCGCAGACCCTGCAGAGCCCGATGGTAACACTTATGCCACCAGATGCAAAGGTCAGCTCAACAGAGCAGATCTCAACCAAAAGGTGTACACCGCCATCACTGCATGTGTTTTGTAGCTGATGGTGTCATGTATGATGCTTGTAGTGCTGTGCCTTCTGCTGTCTTGACTCTGGAGCAATGGCATGCCTCATGATGTGCAAAGCTTGTTCTGTACAAGAGCACGCACCTTGCGCTGTAGACTACACTCACTTGGCAGCTGAA